>CM056608.1:4562061-4764471 GCA_029721355.1 Tegillarca granosa
TATGACGTTGGAATAGGGATTTCCAAAGATAAAAGAAGAAAAATGGCGCGTAGGTGTAACACGTGGATGTGTTTGTAAACAAATTTTAAACCGCGCAATGGCTATAGACAGCCTTGTCCAGTTTTATGCAGAATATAAAACAACATTGTCTTCCCTCAGTGTGACAATTTCTGATTCTGAGTAAGTAAGTCTTATCCACTGAAATGCCCACTTTCTTATAATCCTACTGTTTCTTGTCAACATACCGCTTTCTAAATTTATTTACTACTGAACAGTGCTAGTAGTTACAATTTCGATAGACCTGACCCCGGTTTCACAATCATTCAATCAGCTGAGTGTACACTCAACTCAAATATTCCAATTTTCTCTCATCAATATTTTAAAAAATTGAAAATTTTATTTGACAATATTTTTTTTTTTTTGTTCAACAAACTTGCACTAAACAATTAAAATACAACATAAGATATTCATTTTTAACCGTGTAATGTCTTAGAAATTGACAATGAAATATTCCCTAATTTGAGTTGAGTGTACACTCAACTGAGTGAATCATTGTGAAACTGGTCTCTGAAATACTTGGCTCCGAACGGTGTTTTTTATAATACTGATGTTGCCGTTTCGGACCAGTATTATAAAAAAGCCGTTCGGAGCCATGTATTTGTATTTCAGGTCTACAATTTCGATTACAAAACATTCCCGGTTAGAGTCACTCTTGAGGTAGATATAGTATACTAGCACTAAGTAAAAAAAAAAAAAAAAAAAAAAAAAAAAAAACTTTTAGTAATTAACAAAATTAACAGTTTTCATACCAAACCACAGGAACTTATAATTGTTTCTTTAAAAATATATATTTTTAACCATACACCCCAACAAAAAACAACATTTTTAAAGTTTTAGTAGCATAACATTCCATTATTTTTGTCTTTAGTAAGTGTACCATTTAAAACAATAATTTTTTGCAGAACAATTATTTCAATTGTACATGGAATTGCACAAGTGATTAAAGATGCTGCAAAAACAACATTATTCAAAGAATTAGCAACATGAACTCTTCAAATTATTCCGCACAAATGGTAAAAAGCATTGATTTCAAGTCTCACTGGTACTGTTATATTAATGATTGACTTTCTAAAATAAATTAGAGGGAGCTTAGTGGCCAAGTGGTCTAACTGTGCACATAATTGTATCGCAGTACTTGACTTGCCACCTTGGTTTGAATTCTGCTAGGGCAGATTCTATTGTGGGAAATTTTTTCAGTTTGCTTGCAAAAAGTCGGTAGTTTTCTCTGAGTACTCAGGGTTTTTTCTAGCGTTCCAAAACTGACCATATTATCTGTGAAGAATCTTGTCTGGGCATAAAACACCATATCTACAACCTACTCTTTGTTAAAGACAAAAAATATGTTACCAAAGAAATGATTAAATAATTATTATTTATTAAATTAAATATACCTATATTATAGGATATTTAAAGACTCTTTGAAAATCACTGTGAAAGATAATCAAATAATGTTAACCAGAGATGATGATATGGAACTGATATGCAAGTTTGAAAACACTCAGTTATCTCCCTTGTCTTGCCGAGGACTACGTCAAATTAAAGAGGAGGAACTCCAGTTTACTCTTCATGTTGAAGAACCTAAATCATTTGAGCCATGTACCAAGAGCAAATCCAGTAACACTTCGAAGTTTGTAGATAAAATAGAACTTAACCAAGATAAATGCTATTGTGTAAACTGTGGACAGAAAATACTGGCTGATCATTGGTAAAGTTATAAAATATAAATTAAACATTAAATCTGAAATTCAAGGATTGAAATAACTGGCAAAATTTGTTTAAAAATGAATTTGAAGCAAGGAGTTTCTGGGTTGTGTTAAAATTTGCTTCTAGTTTGTCTTATCTCTGACTAATAGTAAACATAATATAGTGTCCTGGCTGATTTATATAGGGCGTGGTCACTACACCTCTCCGGGCAATACTGTAGAAGAACATTTCCTCTTGTAAAAGTCCAAAATAGGTTAATGAGAGAGAGTATGTAATGGTTTTTGGAGTTGTCTCTTTTTTTTCATATAATGACAGCCAGTCGTGGGGTGGTGAAAGAAATTTACAGGTCAAGAAAAGACATGCACCTTTAACATGCTAACTGACATTCTATTTCACTTTTGAAACTCCCTGGCTAGGATTTAAACCCAGAGTATGTCATTTGATAGATCATAACTCTAGACACTCCATCTCTGCAGCAAGAGTTAGAGAGAGAGAGAGAGAGAGAGAGAGAGAGAGAGAGAGTTGAACAAATTTTAAATGATATATGTAGGGTTCTATGCATTATTTGTAAAATAGTTCATTATACACCAGTATTCTTTACTGCATCATATATAAAACCCCGGAGTGAATGGAAAACATTATAGGTGTAGTGAAAGTAAAGACCTACAATTTTAGAATAACAATCTTTGCACACATAGACAAGTGAAAGAGGGCATGAGGCTTTATGTTAGTTTTGTAATGTGAACTGTATAATTGATACAGGTGAGTTCTTCGAAGACAGACCACTGCAGTAGCTCAGTTAGTAGAGTGCTCACTCTGTAAGTGGAAGGTTGTGGGTTAGAACCACGACAGAGTCTGACCCAAGACATAAAAGTGGGTAGTGACTGTTCATTGATATTGATTGATTGATTTAATGAGGTTTTACATCCCAATCAGGATTATTTCATTTATATCTATACTTCACTAGCTATAGGTTAAGGGGCAAAAATTTTGACTTTTGCCATGCAATTAGGGCAATATGTAGGTAGGATTCTTTAGTGTGACTCATCTTTCATTTCACAGGGTTTTTAAGGTTTCGTCCAAAGGACCCTGTGACTTTTGATTTCTAAATGGTGCATGCCGGGTGAAAGAACAGTCACTACCTATTTTCAAGTCTTGGCCAGACCTGGTTGGAGACTTTCCACATATGAAGTGAGTACTCTACCAACTGACTTGTATATAAAGATGAATTGTATAAATTATTTATCGAACATTTATTTGAATATATTTACAAAATTATAATGAACTTTTCTTTATTTAACAGTAGATTTACCAGAGTTTTGCCACTCCCTTCAGAAAATTGGTCAGAATTTTCAGACATGTGGTTTTGCCACAAACATGAGGGTGACCAAGAGACAGATCATCATCAAGGGCCTTTGTCTCTGGTACCAAAAACAAATGAATGTTTTGTTGGGGAAACATATTTCCTCCTTTGCTCAAGTCGTCTAAAATTGGGGAATTCCAAAGTTGTGAATAATGCAGTGCAATGTAAACGATGTGGTGGAGAATTGGGTCATGTCCATGATAACAAAAGTAAAGAAAATAATGAAGGTATGTTGTTTGTTAATATATTTATTACTGAATTTTAATAATTCAGTCATTTTCTTTATTTTTGTTTTCAATTTCAAAGATAAAAATTAAAGTTAAATCCTAAAATCTTTTCATCAGTCTATTAGGCATTTACTTTTGCTCTAACTCAACCAGAGGCTTGTTCAAAATACTTATCGCTTTGCCCTGCGCTCACAAATACAATTTTTATGTCTAACCAGCAGATTCAAGTACTTACTAAGGAAGGTAATGTATATGCCAAACATTTGTATAAATTTAGATTTTATTCATGTTTTTCTGTCCTCTCATTGAGCTGAAAGATATACCAGTAACTTCATCTTATGCAAAAAAATAAATTTTACAACTTTGTATTAGCTAAGAAAAATAAAAATTAAGTTATTCTACTTTATTTAGATTGTAATTCACGTATAATTATTTAGTGTCAGGAATAATGACTGGTTCTTATCTCAAAATATTTTTTCATTAGAACATGTAAGAGAAAAATTGAGTGGAGTAATTTGTTATGATCCCAGTTAAGTCTCTTTTACATACATTATATTGATGTTGTCAATTCAAAAATGATAGAAGAAAGTTTCAGGTATCAAAACTTTAGACCTAGGCCTGCTTTAATTTTAAACACTGTAGAACTTTTTCACTTATTGTATTTTTTTTTCTTACTACAGGGAATTCACAAAAAAGCAGCCAGGATAAAGTATATAAAATATACAGAAACGCTATCTTGTTTTGTAATTTAATGGACTTTCTAGAAGTGTCAAGGTATTTATAAAAAAAAAATTTAAAAATATCTGTGTGAAAGAGGGAATCTGTTGCCAGTGAAGTACCGTAGTACAATTTGTGCAGCTTACAGATGTTAGTGCCTCTCATTGTCAAGGTTTCAGTCCTCCTATCACACATCAACATAGCCATGTATAGCTGCAATAATGCTGATTCGGCTCCTACCATAACTCACTCATTCTCCTCAACCATCATGATTACATGAAGACAAACTATCTTCATACAAATCTAATAATCGTAACACCATTACTCTGCTCCTCTAATGTGCTTTTAACTTTCATTCTTTTTATATGTTTTACTGACTTTACTATTTTTTTAATTTAAAGCTCTCTTGTTTTTCTCAGTTTGTTAAGTGTTCAAGCTTTTTATGAAAAGGTTAGGAGGTTGATTCTTGGTTTGCTCGTTAAAAAAAAATTCATGGTGACCCATCGGTATTAAAATTTTAGAGTTATAATCTTGTTCATGTTGTTTTTTATAGAAACTTTTGACATTACTTAATACAAAAACGCAGTTAGTCTTGTCATGTAACTGACTTACTAAAATGTATATGTAAAACAAGAATGTAGTTGTTGATATTGTTGTCATGTTGTTTAACATTGCATCAGCAGTTTCTGCTATTCGTAACACGAGCAATGTAATTAATCTCTGTATCAATGTATCACAACAATAAGTCCATGTATGTTTGTGATGTGCTTGGCCTGTCATGTACTAGCACATACTCGGGGGAAAGTCATATGACTGACATATCTAAAAAACGAATAGATGTTGTTGTTGATGTTGCTGTCATGTTGTTAAGTATTGCATCAGCAGTATCAGCTATTTACGACAAGAGCAATGTTATTAATCTCTTTGAATTAATCTGACAACAAGTCCATGTATGTTTGTGATGTGTGACTGTGTATTATATCCTGTCATGTACTAGCACATACTCAGGAGTATTTTTTTTAAAACGCTAACTCACTGAATCGGTATGCTGCAGGAAAGCATACTAACCCAAACCCCACCCCGACCCATTATCCTTGCAGTGAGTGAACTAGTGGATACTCAATCTTCATAATGTCAAGAACCAGGCATTGGGAGCAATATCTTAAATTTTAAAGCATTATGTATGACCTGGTCAGGGTTCAAACTCATGACTTTCAATTCTTGAGGTAGACGCACTATCACAGAGCCACATAGGCAGTCAAAACAATAATAGAGTAATAAAAAACTGCATTGAATGATGTAACAATTCACTTTTTTGACTTTACTGGCAACATCATGTTTCGGGTATCACATGGTATGCTAATGGCCAACAGCTCTACACACAGCATATTTCAACTTCATTTCTACTCAGTGTTAGCTAAATTTAAGTCAAATAAGCTTATTTAGTTCCTATATGCACAAATTATTTGTTTTTATCAATAATTTACATTACATTTAATGTTATTAGACATGATTGAACAAACAGTTTTTTGTTTGCATTTCAGACCATCTGTTGAATCAGAAGATTTATTTGCCCGACTACTTCTAGAACAAAGTCATTTATACACATGTTTTAGACTGTTATTACAGGCCAATACAGGAAATAAAAAAATCAGGTGTTTGGTAGGTAGTGAATATAAACCAGGGGATAAATAAATAAATGAATTAATGAATGAATGAATGAATGAATGAATGAACGATGAATGAATGAATGAATGAACGGTGAATGAAACTGAGACAGCAGTGTGGTGCAAACCTTTGATATATATGTAGCAAGCTTGGATAAGTAGATTCAAAAATTGGTACAAGTGACATATTAATCTTTTAACATTTTTACAGGGCCTTTTTTATTTAAAAATGGAGACGGGGCTATGTGTTTTCACATACTATTTACATTGTTTGTTTTCTGTTTTCTTTCACTGATTAAAAAAATGAAATGTAAACAAACCTTTTTTTTTTAAAATTTCAGAATATTACATTATCTTAACTTTATTTGGTTGTAACTTCATTTTTTCCTTATCGTTTTAGATATGGCTAGTTGATCCTGACTTGATGATATATTCTGGCAATGGAAGTTTTTCTTCAAAACTACATCTAAACTCTCAGAAAGTGATGAAGTTATTATACAAATGTTACATGGAGAATGATAAGGGGTAGGTTATGTTGTTGAATTAAGTTATTAATATAAAACAGAATTCAGGCCAGGCTTGCAATTTGTAATTTATTTTGACACACCCCTTAGTTTGTGATTTGAGAGAGAGAGAGAGAAGCAAGATTCAAGTTATCAAGGTTTCAGTGAAATTCTGGCTCAAATTTGTGTTTTTTTATGTCAACAACTTTAAACATCGTGTGATATCAAGGAAAATCAAAAGGACTTGCTTAGAATTATTTATCAAAAGAAAAAATTCCTTGATCATTATTTTATAAAAGGAATTAATTTAATAGAATTGATAGTATTAATACTGATATTTTAGGTTTTCACCTTCAGACCAGGATATGTTAGAAATGTGGTCTCATGACAACACAGTACACAGTTTCCAATGTCCGTATGCCATTGCTTTACACTTAACAAGCTGTCTGATAAAAAATACCAAATCTATGCCAAGATCATTGAGATATCTGAATGATTTACATGTAAGTATTTGCATAGGTATGGTTGAGATTCCTGTATGTTTGTCAGTAAAGATATATCTTAGTGTTGGCACACACGCACACACACACACACACACATTGAGCTAAAAGGTATATAGATCAGGGTTTGAAGAATTGTTACTATCTAAGCTTATAGGATTAGACCAAGGTTTGAAATTAAGGCCGTTCTGGAATACAAGATCGATGTGTGCTGTAATTAGTTACTTTATAGATAGTCTTATATGTTCAATAAGCACATTAAAATTTTGAGTTTAAGAATGGCCAGTTGGGTATAATTTTGATTAAATTTTGAACACTGTCTCATTTGTTCATGTGATATTATGATTATGTTGGTCTGAAGTAACTGTTACAGGTTCACTTACATATTGATCTGTTCAGTATGATCCTGATCACACAAAAAATGGTGAAAAGTTGGTGATGGTAAACATAACAAGTCAATCACATTGGCCTTCAAATTCGCTAAATTTTACCATCTCAAACCAGTGGTTTAAAATGTTATGAACCCATCCTTTACCAGATTAATTCAGTAGCCATAACCACAAAACCGTTTCTCTTTAGCTTTTCTAAAAAAGATTACTTTTCAAATGCTAAATTTGTCTAACCATGAAATAAGTTCAAGTTTCTGAATATAGAAAACAAACTCTCCAGAAAAGTTGATTACTTTATCTTACCTAATCTAGTATTACTGAAAGTATTAAGATCAGTTCAAACTTCAACCTTTAACAAAAAATTCTGATCCAACAAAATATTTATTCAGATAAATTATCTTTGTAATTTTAAATTTTTTACAGGTGGGCTATTTGAAGTATACATCTACAGAGGACTGATGTTAGATCAGTTTTAGACTAGATCTGCTTGGAATAGGGACTTAAAAAAAATAAGTACTTAATAAGCATAGTTAATCCAGCTTTAAAAGGAGATATTCTATGAGGCATTAATTACATAAACATTTATAAACATATAAATAGTAAATAATATTTATAAAAAATTAATGAATATTACCAAAACAGGAGAACAAAATAGAATTTTACCTGCTGAAAAATAATACTAACAGTCTTCCGTAATGAAACAAAATTCAAGCGACATTTGTGAGACAGATAATGAATTTATGTGACCAGTGGGTAATTTTGCCGACAAGTGATTCCGGATATTATCATGTATGGAACTGTTTTTGTACTTGCGATGCAAATTCCAGAATATTTGTTCTGGAGATGCAAATTCTGTAGTATTTTTTCTATATATGCTAATTCCGTAGTATTTCTACGAAAGATGCAAATTTCTGTAGCAAAATAAAATGCCAGCTTTAGAATATTTTAATTTATGCACTTTACAGTTTTGTGACATTGTTTTTCTGAGAAATATGTTAGTTCAAAAGACCCATTTTGTAATATGATTATAATAATTTAGTATATGTGGACAATGTTCGGCTAGACATTATTTCATAACACAGGGTCCTTCATAACATGACATGCAATATGGACATTTAAGTGTTCATGATGTTCCAAGTTGATAAGGATGACAAATAATAGATTGTACAAAACAAGAAACTTCTATAGATAAAAGTGTAATGTACAAAGCGGAGAAACTTCCATAGAAAAGTGTAACGTTTTGAGGTTGTCAATATATTGAATTTGAATAAATGTCCAGTTTTCAGTCTAAATTTGTGCCTTTCACCATAGGCCTCAAAGTAAAAATTCAGCCCGCAAAACATCTAACTTAGGGCTAATGTTTCATAATTGATTGTATAATGAGCAAATATCAATCCGTAACTCATTTCTTAGTCTTAAAACTGGCATATAACAGTTTTCAGTATATATATATATATATATATATATATATATATATTAGTTTTTTCAGATAAAATTTATCAGTGTTTGTTAACATGTTGACCCCTTTGAAAACATTGCCCTGATGTTTTAAAGCCCTTTCAGTTAGGTCAGTGTTAAATTGAATAATGATGGAAACGTAATGGAATGCCAAAGCTCCAGTTGTAAGTCATTGAAATAGCTATGCATATTTGTCTTTAACTGGATTGTCAAAGCATATTTGACAAAATCGGAAAGACTAAGCATTTTTGTCAATCATTGGAAAGTCAACGCATATTTGTCAGTCATTAGAATGTCAAAGTATATTGGTTGGTCACTAGCCATGGAATGTAAAGCATATATGTCTGTTACTTGAATGTCATCTCAATTTATCAGACACTAGTAATGTCAAAGTATATTTGTCGCTGGAATGTCAAAGTATGTTTGTAGGTCACTAAAATGTCAAAGTATATGATGTCAGTCACTGCTATGTCAAAGTTGTCACTGGAATGTCATAGTATGTTTGTCAGTCACCAGAAAGTCAAAGTATCTTTGTCAGTCACTGGAATGTCAAAGTATGTTTGTCAGTCACTGGAAAGTCATAGCATGTTTGTCAGTCACTGGAAAGTCAAAGTATGTTTGTCAGTCACTGGAATGTCATAGCATGTTTGTCAGTCACTGGAAAGTCAAAATATCTTTGTCAGTCACTGGAAAGTCAAAGAATGTTTGTCAGTCACTGGAATGTCATAGTATGTTTGTCAGTCAATGGAATGTCGTAGTATCTTTGTCAGTCACTGGAAAGTCAAAGTATGTTTGTCAGTCACTGGAATGTCATAGCATGTTTGTCAGTCACTGGAAAGTCAAAATATCTTTGTCAGTCACTGGAAAGTCAAAGAATGTTTGTCAGTCACTGGAATGTCATAGTATGTTTGTCAGTCACTGGAATGTTGTAGTATCTTTGTCAGTCACTGGAAAGTCAAAGTATGTTTGTCAGTCACTGGAATGTGAAAGCATATTTGTCAGTCACTGGAAAGTCAAAGTATCTTTGTCAGTCACTGGAATGTTAAAGTATGTTTGTCAGTCACTGGAAAGTCAAAATATCTTTGTCAGTCACTGGAATGTCATAGCATGTTTGTCAGTCACTGGAAAGTCAAAGTATCTTTGTCAGTCACTGGAATGTCAAAGTATGTTTGTCAGTCACTGGAATGTCATAGTATGTTTGTCAGTCACTGGAAAGTCAAAGTATCTTTGTCAGTCACTGGAATGTCATAGCATGTTTGTCAGTCACTGGAAAGTCAAAGTATCTTTGTCAGTCACTGGAATGTCAAAGTATGTTTGTCAGTCACTGGAATGTCATAGCATGTTTGTCAGTCACTGGAAAGTCAAAGTATCTTTGTCAGTCACTGGAATGTCAAAGTATGTTTGTCAGTCACTGGAAAGTCAAAATATCTTTGTCAGTCACTGGAAAGTCAAAGTATGTTTGTCAGTCACTGGAATGTCATAGTATGTTTGTCTGTCACTGGAAAGTCAAAATATCTTTGTCAGTCACTGGAATGTCATAGTGTGTTTGTCACTGGAAAGTCAAAGTATGTTTGTCAGTCACTGGAATGTCATAGTATGTTTGTCAGTCACTGGAATGTCATAGTATGTTTGTAGGTCACTGGAATGTCATAGTATGTTTGTCTGTCACTGGAAAGTCAAAGTATGTTTGTCAGTCACTGGAATGTCATAGTATGTTTATCAGTCACTGGAATGTCATAGTATGTTTGTCAAACACTGGAATGTCATAGTATGTTTGTCTGTCACTGGAAAGTCAAAGAATCTTTGTCAAACACTGGAATGTCATAGTATGTTTGTCAGTCACTAGAATGTCAAAGTATATATCATCATCTTGTTATCCCTTTTTTTATATATTTATTCTATTATATAGAACACGTTTCTACTTATAATCTACTGCAATATCACAATAAAATAAATAATAACATAATGAAATTTTAGTGTGTATTTCAGTTTTAAATAACATTGATTATGATCTCCAATCAGTCCTAGCGCGTATCGTATTTTCTTTCAGGTCAAATGAAAAAGTGTATTAAATCTCCCTTTTTTATTACAACAGGTATTTACTTATTAAAACATTCCAAAACCATATAACAGAAAAATTCATTTTAACAGTTTTACCCTTCCGGAGCACCAAGCCCAAAGTAGCCAATTTTCAAAGTCTTTTAGGAGAAGGTCTTTTTTAAAAAAATGTTCACTAGTGCATACTACTTTTGTGTCGTCGAACAATTTACTTGTATTGCTGTAGCAGCATTGAAAATAAAGAAAGGAAAATTAACCCCTTCCCCCCATTTAAAAAAAAATCCAAAGACAACCAAATATCTTTGACATGCTGATAATATTCTCGCACAAGAATCTGTAGTGAATGAGTTCGAGCATATATGATGATAGACAATGTGTTTCATGAGCCATTGGTTTATCCATTTGGCCGCGGAGGCCAAAAAAGAAAAAGGATTAATCCGACCGGGTTTCGACCCCCTCGTAACCCCGCCTTCGTTGTTCAAAAGAACTATAACATTACATCTGTACAGACATAACACAAAAATGAAATTAAACAAAAATACATGTGTTTCCATTAAACAAATACCAATAATTAAAATACCTACATTCAATAATTATATCTAACGTACCACAACAACTATGTAAAGATAATTATTGAGATTAACAAGAAATCATCCCGTAAATAACTAATATAAGTTAACACAACAATAAATAAATAAATAAATAACGGACAATTAGAAATAGATTTACTTGTAATATTAAGTATTGTATGTACATTCCGGAAAATCGCCCCTAAGTGTTCACAAAGTTAACTCTTTATCTGGTAAGCACAGATAGTATTTAAGTACTTATACTACAATTACGTCATTGTTTGCTTCTCAAATCGTTAAGTGTCTAGTATATACATGTATTGGTTACATTATTCTTTACTCTGTGTTTTTCCTGGTTGTTTAAAAACTCGTTCATAATTGCCGTAACAACAAAACACACAGGTGATCTTTATAAGCGTTTGTCACAATAATGTAGTGATTTCCTCTTCTATTGAAACATAATAAAAACCTGAGCCGGGTGCGATTGGAAACCTCCCGAAGTAGAAAAAAGTGACTTACTCCTATCTAATGCCTTCTGTATCCTCGATTTGGCAACTTCTTTTTCCAGAAGTATTTCTTTCTCTTTCAAAAATCGGAAAGAATTTCAGAAGGGAAAAACAGTCACGTGCTTAGAAAAAGGATGACTCGCTGGATACAGCTGTTTACTACGCATAAAATAGGCGTTGTCATTGGAGAAAAGTCCATAAAATCTTCTACAAAGCTATTTAAAACTTTATTTAAAGCAAACGCGATAACGGATGTTGACATTTTTTACATTTTTCACTTTTCTTTGAAGAGTTTATCTTGGACGTTCGATTGGAAAAGGTAGAATTCAATTCTGACACGTGATTTTTCTACTCCTAGAAATTCCCAATTGCACCGGGCTCAAGAAACACTTGATCTAAAACATTACTTTGCCACAAAGACTGGATTGTAATCTTCATCAATGTGAGGCTGAAGTGGAAAAAAAAAAGTTTGGTTCTTGTCCCGATTCAAAAGTTTTATAATCAATCCACTTTACAAATTGCCTTTTATTCATGGGTATATGGTCTCTTTTTTACGTTTTGTTAAATTTTTCTTTATACAATATTGAGTGCATTAGATCTTTTCTCGAAAAGAAGACGATGTCAGTTCAGGAGCGTTTTTGCCGCAAGCAAGTTCTCATTGACAACAACGTAAATGTCTTTCATTTCTTAAATAATAAATGATGGATGGAGGACATCGTATTACCCGTAAATGGCATCTAAGTGCCGATGGAGGAAATTGTATTACCAGTAGATAACATCTTAGTGCCGATGGAGGACAACGTAGTACCCGTAGATGACATTTTAGTGCCGATAGAAGACATTGTAGTACCAGTAGATGACATCTTAGTGCCCGTAAAAGAAATCTTAGTACCCGTAGATACAATATAAGTGCCCGTAGGAGACATCTTATTGCTCTAAAGGACATTTCTTTGCCCGTAGGAGATATCTTAGTGCCGATGGAGGACATCGTAGAACCAGTAGATGACATCTAAGTGTCGGTGGCGGACATCGTAGAACCAGTAGATGACATCTTAGTGCCGATAGAAGACATTGTAGTACCAGTAGATGACATCTTAGTGCCCGTAAAAGGAATCTTAGTGCCCGTAGATGACATCTAAGTGCCCGTAGGAGACATCTTATTGCCCTAGAGGACACTTCTTTGCCCGTAGATGACATCTTAGTGCCGATGGAGGACATCGTAGAACCAGTAGATGACATCTTAGTGCCCGTAAAAGGAATCTTAGTACCCGTAGATGACATCTAAGTGCCCGTAGGAGACATTTTTTGCCCGTAGGAGATATCTTAGTGTCGATAGAGGACATCTTAGTACCAGTAGATGACACCTAATTGCCCGTAGGAGACACCGGAGTGCCCCTTTAAAAACCCTCGATCTTTAGCAATTTACCGAAAAACTTCCTCATTGAAAGCAATATGATCCGTACTTTAAAATTTTGAACGCTGTCACTCCTCCGTCATACAAAAAGAAAATAGTTCAAGATATATATATATATATATATATATATATATATATATATATATATATATATATATATATATATATATATATATATATATATATATAATTTCCTTGTTGAAAATCCATCATATGATAGCAATTATCTTTGAATTCGAAAATTTATAATAAGCGACATCCGGAAACCATATTTCGTGGGAATTAAATAATTGAGGTGGTTTTATATGCTTGTATATAAATAATAATTTAATATTATATATTTTATTTATTAAAACATTTAAGCCCACTTATAAATGACTATATTGACCCTCATTACTAAAATAGTTTAAATTATGCGGTACGCATTGTTCTAGAGTAGTTTTGTTTAGTACTTATATAACAAGCGGTGTTGTTTTACTTGGACTATTGGGTATTCAGATTGTGTCCTTTAATGAACATGGATTTGTTTATTTACTTTTGTTTATTTTTACCATGTATATGGACTTATAATGTTGATGAGGAAAACTTTCTAAAATTCACTGGCGGATCTGGGACAAATTTTGGTTTTTCAACAGCTTTACTGAAAAACAATGAGGGAGTTTGGTAAGTTTCAAACAAGATATCTTGGCATATAAGACCACACACACACACACACACACACTCTCTCTCTCTCTCTCTCTCTCTCTCTCTCTCTCTCTCTCTCTCTCTCTCTCTCTCTCTCTCTCTCTCTCTCTCTTGAAACAAGGTCTCCATGGGTCTTACAGCTCAGTTGAGAATATGCCTATTATTGCTCGCAAAGTACAATAGACAATAATTGTAATTACAGAAACTTTCTCAGTTTTTGCCAGTTTGGAACTGCAACAATACCTTATCAGAACTATTTAGTAATAGTTCGTTTTAAATAGCTATAAAAGCATGTAGATACTAAAGTCCAATGGCTAATTTCCAGATAATTACCCATTTCAATATACTTCTGCAGCTACGACTTTGACATATATACGCACGCACACACAAAGATTCACACGTTGCGCGATGCCATACTGATAACATGTCCTATGGTCAAGTGATTGGCTAAAAATGACACATGGCGCTAGGAAAAGCATTACAGAAATATTTATGCAGTATATTGTGATTTTATTTCATAAACCACTTTTTAATTTTTTTTCAATAATACATTCAAGTGGTATATACTATTGGTGAGTTTAGTTAATACGCAAATGTGAATCAAATAAGTAAATTGTATTATAATTATTATTATTATTATTAATTATTATTATTATTATTAGTAGTAGTAGTAGTAGTAGTAGTAGTATCTGTTCAATATGTTTTTGTGTAAAAGGTTTCTGTTACCGAAATATTTTGAAAAAAAATAAAAATAAAAATTATATATATATATAATCCGTAATTGCTGTATCTTTATTGGTTTTGAACATTCCTGTTATTTCCAATAAATTTACAATTTACAACTTTACTACTTTTTAAACATTGACTAAAATTACTAAAATTGGAAAATGGATAAGTTGGCACCATTGATATTATTATTTTAAACAAAAATACCTATTTAATTTTGATGTGTCATATGTGCACATTTCGGAAATTTATTCGTCAGTGTATTGTATAAGTTATTTTGTTACACATTAACAATTACGCTTATTTTTTTCAAAGCGATGCAAGCAAGGAACAGAATTTAATTAACCTACCTGCACTAACAGTGAACCAGCAACCTGTAAACGTGTATGTTTATTACTTAGTGACTGTACAGTAATGATATAATCACTCCACTGTACACCATTATGTAAATGCATCCAGTGCCCGACCATGCACAAAACTGATCGTGAGCTCTACAATCAGTGAAATTTAAACGGTTTATTTCAATACGTTTATAGATGAAACAAACTATTATATGTAAGGTTGTGATACTTTATATAAACTTCTACAAATTTTAAAGTGGTAATAAACATACCAGAGTAAAATATATGGAACTCTTTTGTCTTCAAGTTAAGAAAGTGTAATTGTTCCATCTTTCCTTAATCCATACACTCTTCCATTCCAGGTTATTAGCAGGGGCACCAAAAGCTAATTTCTCAAACAATCCAAGTATAACGACCCCCGGAAATGTATACAAGTGTCTGGTCAATTTATCTTCAAAAGAACAGAGACAGTGCACAGAAATTAGTAATTTACGAACTGGAGGTAAACAATGATAAACAAAAATCTATGGGCGTCATGATAATTATATGTTTTAACTGAATATCTATGACAAGCTGGATTGTTAAATGGTTTATCCGTAACAGTGAAAGTCAAGATTTCTTCATTTTAATCGAGACATCTACTGTGGTGATACAACAATGGCGCTAAAGTGCACGTGCACTTTTAGACCGATTACTTTTCATGACGTCACGGGAAATCCCCAGGTAGCATTACTGAATAGACAAATTTCTTTTTTATTTCACAATCAATTTTTGTTAATAAATATGTAAATCTTTTAAAAAATAAATAAAAAGGATTTAATAATAATAATTATAATAATAATAATAATAAACCAATACCAGCGCCAGAAAAACGACATGCACTCGCCTTCTCCATTTCATGGATATTGCTCCAAGCAGTCCGGTCATAAAAAAACATTTCATGTGTAAACAATTATGCAGTCGCATCAAAATCCATGCTACATGAAATGATGAACATATTATGTGGAACCAGCCGTTACGCAAATGTAAACAATCAAACAACACACAGTGACAAACTCTCTGAAAATTCTTTATTATCCAATTACTCACAATCTGCTAATTTTAGTCAAATAAATGAACAATATTCTAGGCAATCTTTTCCGGTTTTCATTGACATACTTTTAACATTTCTGGCAATGTCACTATACAATTTATCAACAATTCTGAACCACCAAAAAGAAAACGACCTCGAATGATAATATACAGTGACGAAAGTGACTTAAGTAATGTAGGTCATTCTGAACTTTTTGAAAATGAAACTTTTCATTGACTTCATGACGTCACGTATTATGTAATGATAAACTTCAGTGTTTTTCTGCTAAAACTACATTTTTTCACACAAACTTTTGTTTTTATTATTTTAATTAACGTTGTTGAAAATGTTAGATAAAAATATTATATACACAGTGTGTATATAATACATATGTATCAAAGATTTGATTGGTGTTCAACGCCTCAGTCCAGATTCCTTCAATTGTACCTAGGTTGTCAGTTCTGAGAAACCTGAGTAGCTGCAGAAGTTCAAGCAAAATTACAAACTTTCTCACACTATAATATGTCCGAGCGAATCTTAGTTTTACCTGTTAAATTTACACTTTTTAAACCTTTAACATTTACAAACACTCGTTAGCAATAATCTTATTCCTCCTGTCTACACTATTGGGTACATCCGGTTATGACAGAGTTTCCAAGCAAAGAAAAAATATATAATATACCTTAACTGACATACAGATCCACAAGAATAAAGTCTGATACAAACATCATGGGTCTAAATTATAACCCTATATAAAGAACACCTGTCAATAAAGGACAGTTTTATTCTTTTTTAACAACATTTATTTATTTAGGACTTGATAAATCAATCCTTATATACTGATATTGTGAAACAACTTTAGTCTCTCGGTGTCCGATATTTAGAGATTTCATTTTAAATAATCCCTTCATAATAAATCTGCGTTAATTAGGTGATTTTTTGTGTTGTGTTTATAAAACGCAAATGGTTGATTTTATTTATTTATTTATTTATTTATTTATTTATTTATTTATTTATTTATAGATTTCTTTGAAAAAGGTTAGACAAAATAGAAATAAACGATCAACTTTAATTTCGACATCGAGATACAATAGACTGTGCAATAAACACTGAACAGCAGGCTCAATGGCTGAATGCTGTTAAACCATATTTTTATCTTATTGCCTAGGTTTGAACGTCATTACTAACTCAACAGAAACTGTTTGAGTACTACTGTGGTAGCTCAGGTGTTAGAGTGTTGGCTTTGTTATAGGGAGGTAGAGGATTTGAACCACGGCCGGGTCTTGAAAATTAGAAGTGACTGTTCTGTTTGACAGTTACTGTTTGAGTACCACTGCGGTAGCTCAGTTGTTAGAGTGTTCGCTTTGTTTGTGGGAGGTAGAGGGTTTGAACCACGGCCGGGTCTTGAGAATTAGTAGTGACTGTTCTTTCGCCAATCACTCAACGTTTAGAAACGAAAGTCACGAGCTCCGTCGAATGAGACCTTAAAAACCGATGGCAGGAGTAAAGAACCTCTCCTGCACATTGGCCTAAGCGCACTGCAAAGGCCAATATTTTTGCCAATTCATCTATAGCTGGTGACGTCTCGGTATAAGTGAAATTACATTTGCCAATGTAACAGGTGAGCAAACTGCTTAAATTGTATGTTGAACATTTGGAGGACGTTCACGATGGAAGTTCCCGGAATAACACCGGTTTTAGCGCGGAATTTTCGTCTGCTGTGCTCACAGGCACTTGTTTCGTATACGGGGTCATAGCTTATAGTTTGTCTTGATATGATTCCAGCTGATTATCGATGAATAAATAGGCATTTTACAACAAAAGATCTTTATAGGAGACGTCAGCAATATAGAAAAATATCTCTTGGAGCAAACTATGACAAGATGATGTAGGTGCATGTTTGATTAATTAGTAAATACAAGCTTGAAGCGGGGGTGCCCGAAAATGAGTTAGGTACCTTGTGGTAAACATAGGTAGGGGGACCCCGTATACGAAACAAGTGCCTGTGGTTGTGCTTTCTTATCCAATCGAAATTATAAATCTCCACCAAAAAAAGAATGGTTGGTTGATTGTTAATGTAGCATTAGCAACTCTGTACCAATTTGCAACAAAAGAAAGTTATGAATCTCTGAGCATAAATCTAAGAACAGATTTGTTTGTGTACGTGAGATGTACAGGTGAGCTATATGGTCTAAGAACAGATTTGTTTGTGTACGTGAGATGTACAGGTGAGCTATATGGTCTAAGAACAGATTTGTTTGTGTGCGTGAGATGTACAGGTGAGCTATATGGTCTAAGAACAGATTTGTTTGTGTACGTGAGATGTACAGGTGCGCTATATGGTCTAAGAACAGATTTGTTTGTGTGCGTGAGATGTACAGGTGCGCTATATGGTCTAAGAACAGATTTGTTTGTGTACGTGAGATGTACAGGTGCGCTATATGGTCTAAGAACAGATTTGTTTGTGTGCGTGAGATGTACAGGTGCGCTATATGGTCTAAGAACAGATTTGTTTGTGTACGTGAGATGTACAGGTGCGCTATATGGTCTGCTTTTAACTAACGCGAACAAAGGGCGATGTTTGGAAAAATTAAGCAAAATACTCTCCCCATTCACATTGTTTTGGCAACGGGTAAACCAGTCGATACTCTGTCCTCTTAATGCCGAACGATGCCAGGCGAGGAAGCAGTATCTCAAATTATATCGTCTAATGTATGACCCGGTAGGAGTCGAACTCCCAACCTCTAGCGCTCGAATCCAATGATTTACCATTGAGCCACCCTGGCAGTTCATACGTTATGGAGTATCATGTAGTAAACTTAAAAACCGCTTCTATTAAAATAACATTTTAAACTGAATTTATTACTTCCTTCTGGTTTTTTCATAATATATTAAAAAGATTCTTCCCTTTATTATTATTGTTATTATTATTATTTTACAGAAACAACAAAAACTAGACGAGGATTAACCAATGAAGAAGATCATCAATTATTAGGAGCAAATCTTTTGGTTACTAATTCAAGTGTTGTGGTGAGTAACTCTAAGCATAAGCCGTTTATTAACCCATTCAGTTCGTACCTCACCTATAGTGTAGCCAATCGGATAACAGATTGTAAAGATGTAATTGCCATTAGTCTGGCCTCAGTTTCACAATCATTCACTCAGTTGAGTGTACACTCAACTCAAATTATGGAATCTTTCAATGTCATTTTTAAGCCACTAGACATTTTTGAATATTTAATGTTGTATTTATATTGTTTAGTGTATGTTTGTTTAAAAAAAACCAAAATATTGTCTCATTAAACTTAAAAAAATTAAAAAATTGATGAGAGAAAAATGGGAATATTTGAGTTAAGTGTACACACAATTGAGTGAATGATTGTGTAACTGGGGCCTGGTAAAGTGCTCAACAGACTTGCCACTTCTAAAAGACTTCTTGTTTGTTGTCTGATTGGTCAAAAATAAAGATGGGAAAAAACTTTCAATGGAAGAGCCTCTTGCTAAACGGAAAACGACCAGTCGAATACGACTGTTGATCTACAGATTGGTGCTCAAAATTCCTTATTTTCTGTGCAAAATTGTTTTATAAAATTAATATTGCTATTTTATACAAAATATTAATTTAATCTTGATGTTACAGGCTTGTTCTTCCCTGTGGAAGAATGTTAGGTATGAAGTTAGTAATAATAGGACCTTCAGTGTCGGATACTGCTTTGATATTAACAAGTCAAATATAGATATTGTAACACAAAGAAGATTCCAAGATTTAGAAATTGGAAGTAACCTGGTCACAAGCGCGGGATTTGTGTATGGACTCGCCCAGCTTGGATTTTCTACAACTTCAATGACACAAGTAATTATATATTCACTTCTAAGAAGCAACTCATTTAAGCAACGCCTTTTTTCAGGAATAATGTGACTATTATTATTTTAATCAAAAAGGGCGCAGGTCATTATTCGCCATTACCACAAGTTTATTTTTGCTAAGAACACAGTGATGAGGACCAAGTCGTTCAAAGCTGCGTTAGGTTAACCAGGTGGTTAGCAAAAATTTGATTCAAGATTGTGTTTAAGTCAATGATTTTGAAAAAGATGTTCAAAAGTAAATATTTTGCTATTATCAAAGAAAAATATATGTTAAAACCTTATTTCAATAATAAATGCATTAACTTATGTTAATATTTTGAATTAACACAATCAATTTCGTTATAATAAATTAAAGAAGCTTTCGGTAACTTGGTCTATGGCTTTACTGGAAATGTATTTCTAAACATCCACAAAAACACCTGCTCAACACCACTGTGCCACATGTGCACATTTTAAAAATTCATTCCTCATCAGTGACACCTGGAACCGAAAATATCGCAGATAAACCATATAATCCAAACATTTAAAATCAATGAATCCAAAGTTCCAAAATAACATGAATCCTAAACTAGCTAAGGAATGCATTGCATGAGGGAACAAACCTTAATTTTATATAAATTTGAAAAATTAAAACTTCCGAAAACTTCGTCACAATTTTCTGACAGCACGAAGTACTGCCTACTAAGTTATGGATACCATCGGGGAATTTAACTCCACCAGCAGCGGTAACCGCTCAGAGTTAGTAAACATTTGCATCCAATCAAGCACTTGCTCAACCCCGCTGCGTCAAAACCTATGCGTGAAATTGGGACTTAAAAACAGTTGTAAGAAAAAGTCCAGATATGATCATTTACAACATTTGATACGTCGCAGGCAGTATTTTACAAACTTTTTACACATGAATTATTGACGTGGCTTTTAAGTGTTCGAGTCGTTGAAAAATTACCAGAACGGATTTTCGCCTTTCAACAGACAAACAACAATACGTGATCTTCATTATTTATAATTCTAAGTGTCTCTCTATTTGTAAGATACTTTGTATCGACCCCACAACTAAAGCTGCTCTTTACACACTTTGTTATTGTATTACACATATCCTTTAACATACATACAATTACCCTATGTCATTTATTTTTGATCATTAATTCTGTAATATGATTATATAACATGTTCTGTGTCAAACAAAAAATACTTTAGAAATTTATCAAATTTAATTGTAGAATTTATATTTTGAAAACAAAGAATATAAAAACCATTTCTTTTTTATTGCAATTATGATGCTATACAAAAAATCATAAACACACATTTTACAAAGACAGAGTTAACTACAAACATGAGGATGTTTCTATTGATCTTTTAGCATCCAGACTTTAATCTTGTGATTGGTGGTCCGGGTGTTAATGATGGCAAAGGTAAGATTTGTCATAAATGCTATATTAGTTTCATCCAGTCATCACTGGAATTTGTATCTTCATAGAACGATATATATATATATATATATATATATATATATATATATATATATATATATATATATATATATATATATATGGTTATTCTAATACACTTGGCGATAAACTTACATTTTTGGTTGATTAAAAACAAAAGGCGACTAGAAACACAACTTCAAACTCTTTGTGTTGTTTTTTACAAAAAGTAAAAAGTTAAAAAAAAATTCGTCTTCTTTCTGATTCTTCTGTCAGTTGATTGTAATTTTCTAAATTTTCAACATAAAATGATATTCATATTGAAATTTTAATATTAAATAATATTCGTAAAATTCATCTTTACAGGAGGATTTGTTCTAGCAAATTTCAACAAAATTGGTAGTGATTTTTATGAAGCGTTTAAAGTAGAAGACGAAGCAAACCTTTTTAATACGACTTCAAGAGGATCTTATGGTGGTAAGTATTCAAACGTTTGAACTTTTTTCTGTTTATAAAAATCATGATGATCAACTATCAGTTGAATGTCAAACTTAATTGTTTGTTTAATTTTGTTTTAAATATTTGACGGAAAATAGTTGGTCAATAGAGAAATAAATAAAATTCATAAAATCATAGTGTATGAATTTTTCAAATAAGTAGTTTTATAAAAAAAAAATTAAAAATAAAAAATTGATCTTTACGAATACCACAACCAGACCTTTACTACATTGTATATTTTTAGGCTATGCCGTAGGTGCTGGTATGTTTGGCTCTTTGACATTTACCAGACCGTTAGTTGTTATTGGTATGCCAAGATTCCGTACACAAAATGAAGGTTATCTGGGTGCGGTATGTGAAAGTCAATAAATAAATAAACAATGATTTTGCAATATTTTAAAAATTACGATACTAACTTACAACTGTAACCAATTAGAAAAACAATTTCTAAAACATTCAGCAGTTATATAAATTATGCATAATTATGCAAATAAAAAAAGAGTATTTCCAAGTTATCTTTTTGTATATGATAGCTATGGAAATCAGTTAGTTAATCACCCTTTAGCTAAACAAAAAATTTTATTTTCCTTTTCTGGTCTTTTTTGCATGTTTCGTTCATAACCTTGTGTTATTTCGTGTTGCAATGGTTGTTATCAAGTATGTGTTTTTATTAGTAAGCAGTTGCTTCGTTATAAATCACCTCATTTGTCATTTATACATGTGTATAATGATTTTTGTAAGGTAATTCTATTATTAAACAAATAAAGCGCTATGTGTTGAGAGAGAAAAAAGAAATAAAAGGTATAGTACAAAATACACCAAAAACTATTTTATCTCAGGATAACACAGAACAAAAAAAAAGAATAGAAAAACTCTTAGATTACTTTTTTTGGTTTTAGGGCTAGTGTTCAAATTGTAATTGCATCAAATGAGCGGATATTTTTTATTCTTATTAAAAGTCAAATGTTTAATAAATAGTCCAAAATAGTCCCTGTCTATTCTTCTCATGTTTGGCTGTTAAATCGTTGATTGCAGTCGCAAAGTTTATTTTTTAGATTGCAAATCTGTTTTTTTTTTCTATATTAAGAGAACATGAATTCGAAATTTTTTGGCTTTGTGTTTTCAGGTCATCATGTTATCTGTTGAAAGTAATACACTTAAAAGTTTGAAAATATTAGCTGGTGATCAGGTAAGTCTACTTAGTTTTCTTTTAGTTGCAAGAAATTATGTTTTTGCGCCTGTCAATATTTTCGCTCTTTAATCAGCGAAGGAAACCACAAACATTACAAGGGCGATCAAATTACGTTTTACGTGAGTGCTAGAAAAAACATGCATTTATCACAAGTGCAGTATCGCAGACATCTTTTTGAAAGACAAAAGACAAAATGCTGAGAAATATAATGATTAATGTTAGCTTTTTATCTTTTTTGGTTGTTTGGCTTTTGCTTCAGATTTTTGTACAATACAATATTGTAAGTTTGCAATACAAACAAAACTTCTGTTAAAAGTCAGTTCTAAAAATATTTTATTTTGAAACTTGACACATTGCATGTCTTTAGATCAATATTGGTTTTATACTTACGGGTAATGAACAAAGTCATGGAATTCGATTAGGTTTGTACAATTTTGTATCTGACTGTAAATTGGAATGCATATATGTCATTCAATTTTCATTTTTGTTCAATTGGAACTTTTTCATTTCACTTGACGGCTTATATATCAAGGTTATTATTTTTTTATTGCGGTTCGTTTATTTTCCACCTTCTAGACAGGAAGTGGCTACGGCTCTACAATCTGTATTTCGGATATAAACGGTGACGGAAAGGACGATTTACTAGTAGGAGCACCGTACTACACATTTGGAATCGGAAAAGAGAATTTGTTTGAATGTGGAAAAGTCTACGTTTATTATGGAACTAGTGATGTAAGTAGATCAAAATAAAAAAAAGATATATATGTAGAAGAACATTAGAAGAAAAATGAAACATGAGACATCAACAAATTTGATGCTTTATACTGCATTTGATTTATAAACGAAGTTGTGTCTAAAAGTTGTAGAGATAGAAGTTCAGGAGGACCTTATCTATTTCCTTCCAAACATAAATGCACACAAATATACCGAGAGTTTCATATCTTTTTAAACGTACGGCTTTAAGCAATCGCATGTGTTACTCGAACACCTGCATTTTTCATGTTTAGAATATATTCCAATACTCCAGGAAATATTTAAAAATTGATAAAAAGAAATCATTTATCAAATGAACATTTTGCTGACCTTTTAGATGTGTGTGTGTGTGTGTGTGTGTGTGTGTGTGTGTGTGTGTGAATTGAGCAAAATGTAAAAATACATCACGTTCCTATTTTTTTTTAAAGAATATAAGTATACCTTTAAAGCAATTTGTTCTTTGACTTTAGTCATAAGATATTGTTTCTTATAAAAGAAAGAATTTTTATTATAAAACATGTGCTTGACAACAAGTAACTGGAAAAGAAACAACAGATGTTTACAGGTACACACAACAATAAAAGAAAATCAGATATTTAGATATTGAGACACTCTCGGTTGTCAACGGAAATTTGATTTTATGAACACATTCACATAATTTTTTTTTGTATTTTTTTTTTTACTATTAACCTCAATTTTGAAAATCTGTTTTTATTTGCGTTTTACAGGTAAATTACATACGAAAACAACCCGATTTGCTCAATTTAGTTGGCAGCAAAACATCTAAAAGCAGGTTTGGTTTGGCCATAACATCTGTTGGCGATATAAATGCTGATAGTTTTAATGGTGAGCATTAATAATTATATTAATAATTTTTATGATCACACACAAACACAATGAAAAATCAGAACATATTGTTGCATGTTAAGTTAAAATAGAATTTGAAATGAAACTCACGGGGTCCTTAGGATGAGACGTGAAAAACCGATACCAGGTGTCCAGATACGTGTGGCACGTTACATATATTACTCCCTGTATGCTCAAAGCGTTTTGCAAAGGTCAAATTTTATGTCACTCCACCTATA
This sequence comes from Tegillarca granosa, assembly GCA_029721355.1. Lineage (NCBI taxonomy): Eukaryota > Metazoa > Mollusca > Bivalvia > Arcoida > Arcidae > Tegillarca > Tegillarca granosa. The sequence goes on from CM056608.1 coordinate 4,586,842, forward strand.
GCTGACGACTTCTCTAAATAAGTGAAATATACTTGACTGGAACCTAAAATCCCGTTAAATCAACCAATCTATTAACGTTACGTTGTAATAAAAAATTAACTTGAAAATATCTTGAAGTAGTAATTGCAACCTAGAAAGGGTAAATGAAAATTTAATACTAGGTAATTGCCATTGCATCCAAGAAACCGAAACATAAATCAGAGAAAAAATGTAATTAATTATAAAATTCTTAACATTTGAAAAACCTGAAGTGGTTAATGTTTTTAATCATAATAATATATGATCGATGTTATTCTCTATTGTTGCAAACTGAAAGATGAAAAGTTGTTGCTTAGTCCATGTCTAATTCAAAAAAGCTTAGTTAAACGTTTGAAAACTGGCAAATTCATATATTCACATAAAGCTTGTACTTTCAACGAAAGTGAAGCTGGATTTTTCGGTAAAGTAATCACCTAAAACAATTAAGTTTTTAACAAAAAAGCTTAAAATATCCGAAAACTTTTTCAGATAAACACATAAACAAACAACTGTTTATAACTTTTAAAAGTTCTTGGATATGGTAAAAGTACTACATTTACCGTGTGATTAATGAACAATATGAAAAAGTGCTATTCAATAATCATTTTTCAGATATCGCTATCGGTGCTCCATATGAAGACGAATTAAATGGTGCTATTTATATTTATAACGGTAGACGTGGTGATATTCACAATATTTACTCACAAAGAATTTCTGGTAGAAGGTTTCAACCAAAACTTAAGGCATTTGGAATGCATATATCTAATTCGTTTGATGTTGATGCTAATCAGTATGGCGGTATGTATAAAATTATTTAATACCTTTTTCTTCTTTTTCCTGCCTACAGTTTAGTTTACAGAAAGAGATATTCACTAACGCTAAAAACAATAATGAAGTTTTTTTTCATTTTTTCGTTTACAATATTGCTCTACATGTTCAACTAATAAGACAAGAGAGTGGCTTTAAATGTTGTTTAATGGCAATGAAGATTTTAAGTAGCCGAAAAAAAAACAAACCTCCAAGTCAAATTCGAGATGATAAGCTTTTGATTACATAATAAGCTTTGGGTTTCACACGATTAAAAAGCTTTCAAAACTTTTGTAATAACTTCTAAAATATATATAACGCAAAAACATGTCAAATTTTAATCTAAGTGATCAAACGTGCATCTTTATGAGTAGTCAAAAAAAATTGACCAAATCTGAAGTCTGATGTTCATGTGCAGTAAAATCATTAATGCACTAGATTTTACTTATAATCACATGATATGGACTGTTATGTTTGTGTTATATTTATGATCTTAATCATGCGCACATAACCGACAGACCCTTTAATATGTTTATTCAGATTTTGCAGTTGGTGCTTATATGTCAGACACTGTAATTGTTCTTCGGACGAGACCTACTGTTAATATGACAGCAACAATGACAATAATGCCTAATATCATTCCATTGAATTCGAGCGGATTACAATGTTCGTCAGATATATCTAAACCTTGTACTTCCATCAGTATGTGCTTTAAGTTTGAAGGAATTGCAGTTACTGACGATATCTGTAAGTGTTGAAAAAATTTACAAATGTGTCATATGAATATTGCAAACAGAAGAAAAATAATTTTGAATTAAAGCAATAACAAGAGGAGACAAATACTCCTTGCAACCATCAACAAATAGTTAAGTAAAATGTGGAGTTTCTTCTACAAGACAAAACATTACATGTATAAGTTATGAGTAATGAATGTACATGTACGTATTATTTTAGTTTTTATTCAAATTCAAAAAAAGTATGTGGATATATAGAGTGCTGATAAGCGACCAGTTCCATGGCTAGTAACGCAAGATGTGTAAATAAGATCTCATCGATACACAATATGATATCAAAAATACATCAACCAATTCCAGTTTACCGTCAGCATATCTAACCCATTTATGAAGTTGGTTACAGCCTTTCCATTTTTGAAATATTCGTGCGGTTAATTCTGTATTTTTAATCTGGGTGATTTTGTCCGTCAATATTTTCTTTACTATCAATAAATACAATTTGAAAACAATATGAAATAAGCTAAAGTCATATAAAAGCCATTAAATAACCATCAAGACAAGTGAACAAATTATGATCTTCAACATTTTATGTTTCAGTAATCCGACACGTGTTAAATTATTATATTTTTTCTTTTATTTTATTCGTCAGTGATAGATTTCGATGTAAAATCCGATACAGTACGGACAAGTGCGAGAAAGTCAAGTAGACTTTTATTATTTCTGAATAATGAAAACCATGGTGATCATTTGTCAATAACCAAATTTCGTGTTAAGAATACAAGGGGATATTCATGTGTTAATATCACCGGTAGAGTCCAGGTAATACAATGTAGTATGCATGTAGATAAATACCATTTTATACAATATCAAATGAACATTTTTGTTTCTGTTTTGCTAAATTTCATCACCAAACATTGCTTAGAAATAATTTAGATTTTGTTGTTATTTTGCCGTCCAGTAGTTCATGGGCCACCTTACTTATAAACAATAAATAATATATATTCTATAGTTTTTCTTCTGCATCAAACACAAATATATCAAGTCATGATCAAATCAAAATCCCAAAAACATAGTAAAAACTGAGAAAACAGGATTGGTAAATTCAGTTATACACGTGAACCTTAAGCTTAACCAGAGAATGTAAGTCGAGGAAGAATAAGCACCTCCTGTCTAATTAGCTATCAGGAATAAATAAATAAATAAATATAAATAGATAAATAAATTTGAAATTAAGGAAGTCAACTTTTTCCAAGATAAATTTGGATACAGCAACTTGAATTATTTTTTTTCAAACACATTTTAATAATGTCTTGAGTCTTTATGTGAATGTTTTTACAGGCAATGTCGAGGGAATTTTATAGCGCAATTTCTGATGAAATACGATTTGAATATGAATTCAGACTAAGTAATGAAAGTCTTCCTGGAAGGGTGCTCCCAATATTGAACGAATTGTTGCCAAGAAAATTTGAGCAAACAGTAAGTGTTATTTTTCAAATTTGAATGCAACATTAATAATAAGCCCGACAACAAGTTTTCCCTACTAGTGACAAGGTACATCAATATATCCTACATTAAAATGTTCAACTAAGAAGTCATTATCGAACTATTACATTTATATGTTTATCTTCAGAAGTCGCATTTTATTTCAACAGGAAATCAGTTGCTAACATATTTTATAAATACTATGTTTAGTTGTCCTTATTTTCAATACAACGTGGAAACGCTAATCATTTGTGTTTCAGAATTCGTTCATTGTGTAAATTTTCATCAAATTAATTTCATAAGAAGTTGTTAATCAGTTTTGCTAAATTGCAAATTAAAAAAATAGATAAATAATTTGAAAAATTTGGGTTTCATGTGGGTTTTGTCATTTATTTTAGGAAGGTTACAAACCAGATCAAACATAAAGCATTATGTCAAAAATTTACAACATGATAACAAATTTGATAAAATAAATTGTATAGAGGTCTTTGTCAACTAATGAATAAAACATGGACAAATAAGTATATATATTTTTTTTAATTTATACTATTTATATATTTAAGGCCTACTTTGAGGGAGAATGTGTCGGAAAATGCCGATCAAACCTTAACTTACAAATGTTTGTATTGGAGCCGGCTGCCAGAAATATTGTTCTAGGAAGAACAAAAGAAATTGTTTTAAGAGTAAAAGTCATCAATGCAAATCAACCAGCATACGCGGCGACTGTTTCTTTACAAATCAGCAATTATACTGCATATCTAGGATCCCAGGTTAATGAAGGATCACGAGGTGTAAACTGCAAGATAGACGACAACTCAACACTCGCAGGTAAAACTTTTGAAAATAGTTTTTATACTTTATTATTCAATTTTATTTGTTAAAAGTTGGTCAACAATCATTGCCGTGCCTAGCACAGTGTTCATAGCGGCCTAGCGCATTATTAAGTTACAGTTATGACATTATGAACGGCATTTGTAAATAGTTTATTATTTAAGAATGTACTATACTTTATTATCCATTTTTATCTCTAAAAAGTTGGCCAACAATCATTGCCGTGCCTAGCACAGTGTTCATAGCGCCCTAGCGCATTATTAAGTTATAGTTATGACATTATGAACGGCATTTGTAAATAGTTTATTTTTTAAGAATGTACTATACTTTATTATCCAATTTTATCTCTAAAAAGTTGGTCAACAATCATTGCCGTGCCTAGCACAGTGTTCATAGCGCCCTAGCGCATTATTAAGTTATAGCTAATGTATCTATAACATTATGAACGGCATTTGAAAATAGTTTTTAAGTTAATAATAAATTATTTTATTTATACATCTTGTGCTGAGTCATACATAATACAATAGGGAAATGTTGCTGTTCAGATATCGACAAATACGGGTTTTTTAGATGAGATAAAATTCCGGGGCGCCCGGCCTCGCTTCCTTGGTGGAAGTTCACGTGTACAACATATTTTGCCAGTTTCTGGGGTTTTTGTTTTGTTTTTGGGATTGTAGTGTGGGCGGGGACTGGTGTGTTTGTAATCATTGTCGGAACTAAAGTTGTGCTGAATGTATAGTTTACCGATTGGTCAAGAAATAATTGGAAATTTTTAGTTTTATATTTGCCGGCATGTATACATTTTATTCGGAAAAAATTAAAGTTTTTGGGATTGTAGTGTGGGCGGAGACTGACTGGTGTGTTTGTTTTATTTATTACAGATGGATACAATGTTGTTATTTGTGATATTTTGAAACCACTCTATCAGCATCAAGTTGTTGACTTTCGAATAAGAATTAATGTCGCTATGGACCAATTACTACCATGTGATAGATGTTATGATGACATTATGTCAACGGTACATGTAAAGGCGTTTGTCGATACTACAGGGAGTATAGAAGAGGATGAACAAGATAACAGAATATCATATAGTTTTCCTATCCAATTTATATCAAAATTAGAGTTAAATGGGTAAGTACGATTGTTTATATATATATATATATATATATATATATATATATATATATATATATATATATATATATATATATTTGTAATCATTGTCGGAACTAAAGTTGTGCTGAATGTATAGTTTACCGATTGGTCAAGAAATAATTGGAACATTTTTAGTTTTATATTTGCCGGCATGTATACATTTTATTCGGAAAAAATTAAAGTGTTAAACAGTAATTAACCATTTTCTCACGATTCTTACTTCAAAACTTTTTCCAATCATAATTATTTGAAAGTTTTTTACTAGAATGTCACTATTATCAATCACGTATTTTTTAGTAAGTAACTCTTCAATTTAACAAAGGTAAAAAGTAAAAATAGATGATGAGTAATTTGTCTTGATAAACATTTAAAACAAGAGGGTCATAAAGGCCCTGGACGCTCACATGAAAATGATGTACAATCAGCTTGATTTTGGCAAACCGGAGGTTCTGTTTTTAAAATAGATTTTTCCTATATTTCGAACTAGTGACCCACTTATTGACCCAACATGACACATATACAAACTTGAGATAGCTTTTGTTAGGAGGATCAATTTCAGAAAATTTGATAAAGATTGGTCTAACATTGAGTCCTCAGATGTGTTAACAAGGTTTTTATATAATTTGACCTAGTGACCTACTTATTGACACAAAAAAAAAAAAAACAGAACACAAACTTCAGCTACCTTTTGTCAAGAGGATCATCAGTTTGAAAAAGATTGGACTAAAATTAAGCCCTCAGATGTGTTAACAAGGTTTTTATATAATTTGATCTAGTGACCTACTTACTGACCCAAAATGGGCCATATACAAACTTGAGCTAGCTTTTGTCAAGTGGATCATTCTGACTAAGTTACATAAAAATTGAACTAAAATTGATGCCTAAGGAGTGTTAACAATGTTTTTCTATTATTTGACCTAGTGACCTACTTATTGACCCAACATTGCCCATATACAAACTTGAAATAGCGATCATCTGACAATGTTTGATGAAAATTAGACTAAAATTGGGGCTTCAGGAGTGTTAACAAGGTTTTTCTGAAATATGACCTAGTGACCTACTTATTGACCGAACATGAACCATATACGAACATGAGCTAGCTTTTGTCAAGAGGATCATTCTGACTAAGTTTTATGAAGATTGGACTCAAATTAGGGCCTCAGAAGTGTTAAAAGCTTTTTCTTTAATTTGACCTAGTGACCTACTTATTGACCCAACATAGCCCATATACAAACTTGAGCTCGCTTTTGTCAAGAGGATCATTCTGACTAAGTTTTATGAAGATTGGACTCAAATTAGGGCCTCAGAAGTGTTAAAAGCTTTTTCTTTAATTTGACCTAGTGACCTACTTATTGACCCAACATAGCCCATATACAAACTTGAGCTCGCTTTTGTCAAGAGGATCATTCTGACTAAGTTTGATGAAGATTCAACTCTAATTAGGGCCTCAGAAGTGTTAACAAGCTTTTTCTGGAATTTGACCTAGTGACCTACTTATTAACCCAACATGGCCCATATACGAACTTGAGCTAGCTTTTGTCAAGAGGATGAATCTGACAGTGTTTGATGAATATTGCACTCCAAATGGGGCCTCAGGAGTGTTAACAAGCTTTTTATATTATTTGACCTAGTGACCTACTTATTTACCCAACATTGCTCATATACAAACTTGAGCTAGCTTTTGTCAAGTGGATCAATCTGATAATGTTTGATGAAGATTGAACTCAAATTGGAGCCTCAGAAGTGTTAACAATGTTTTTCTATTATTTGACGTAGTGACCTACTTATTAACCCAACATGGCCTATATACGAACTTGAGCTAGCTTTTGTCAAGAGGATCAATCTGACAATGTTTGATTAAGATTGCACTCAAAATGGGGCCTCAGGAGTGTTAACAATCAAAAGTTGACGCACGACGTACGACGGACAATGGCCCATCACAATAGCTCACTTGAGCACACAGTGCTTAGGAGAGCTAAAAACAGCAACAGTTTGTCACATTTAATCAGGCGAATCCCAAACTTTAATGGCTTAACCCAAAAGAATAGGAAATTTTATAAAGAGAATTTTAAAAGCAATTAATGTTGTTTCATATGTTTATAATGTCATTTAACTTAATTTCTGATGGTTTCATTGAATGTAGTTTCCTTGCCAGTTTCCATAGCTTTTTGTTATACCTCACGGAAAATTCTTAAAATCTTATTGGTTAATTTCTAATCACGAGGTTTGAAACAATTCACAGTGTTGGAAGCAGCGGTCAACATTGCCATGGGGCATTGCAATGTCCACCGCTAGACACGGAAACTTACGAATGTTCATCACGGAAACTACCGAGTGATTCTAATTAAGATTACGTCATCTATAGACCAGTATCTTCTAAAGTTATTTATTAGATGCAATTTTACGCATTTTAAATAGGCTTTGAATAAAAGGTAAAAGAAATCGCTTTTTTTTGGTATAATAAAGTATAATAAACTTGGGGACTTTTACCCATTTCATGTTCCCTCGGGGAGGCAATCCTCCATATTTCCCTCACCCAAGGGCACTATTTATATAATATGCTTTTTGGGTTGGGATTTGAACATGGACCAACATATTTGCTATTTATTACGTATGTATTATCGTTTTGCTATGATTAGTTTATTTTACTGGTATGTTTAATTTTTGTTTCCTTTCAGCATTTCTGAACCAGAACAGTACAAACTCACAGAATCAGACAAGGAATATTTGGAATTCAGACATGAATATTCTGTCTATAACAATGGACCGAGTCCTTTGCCTTTTACCAACATATATTTGGAGATTCCGTTTAAGGGAGACAACACGAAAAGCTTCGTGAATCCGAAACATATTTCTGTTAGTACATAAATTATGTAATTCTTTAAAATTTGTATAATAAGTTAGCGCGAAATATTCTATAACATATCCATCGATAGACAGCAACTACATGTAGGACTCATACAAACATACGCCTACTAATTTTACTACTATAAAAGAACATTCCAAATAATAATAATAATAATAATAATAATAATAACGGTCACTTAATAGCGATGTGTTTAGGAATAATAATTCCAAGTGATCTTTAAACATTTTACGGGTACTCTCGTTTTCCCCACCATATATTGGCTTACCAGCTTATTACGAGAATTTTAAATCTACAACACATAACTTTTTTACGTTTAAGGGTTCACTGGTCTTTGCCAACTAAAGACATCACATTTCTCATTCTCATGAATTTTATAACTTTTGATGTTATTATTGTAAAAGTTCATGTAAATATACATAAAATATTTTTCAGACTTGTCGTTTTTGATTTGAAGTTTTGTATTTTTCCAAACTCTAAGTGCATAATTTTGTATTTTAATTAAATATTTTGAATTTTAGATAGAACCATCGTTAGATGATTCCGAATGTAAGTTTTTTGGTCTTGTTGGTAGTAAAGAAATAAAACAATCCACACAGACCCAAAGCTTAACATTATCCAGTAGTTTGTTCATTAACACGGACACAACAACACTTCAATCCCACAATATTCCAACAATGGTACCTCAAAGAAGGAGACGTGAAGCTGCACCACCAGAGCCTATCAGAAAACAGATAATTTCAAATATAGTTTGTATTACCATCAAATGTCACATTTTACTTTTCCGCCGATTAAGGTATTAAAAAAATAAAAATAGAAAAACTAAAACAATAGTTGAATACAATTAATGAATATAAAAGACGAATATAAAAATTATTTAACTTCAGAATAGCAAATATACGAATAAACACTGCATTTTCTTTTTGGTATGTTCACATTAATATTGTTCCTAAAGATTCCCGACAAGAAAATATTCTATAAGAAATTAGCTTAAAGAATTGTAAAGTATAACTTGAGTCCCAATGCATATACAAATGCGAATATATATGGACACAAAATACTGACTGTATCAAATGCTTTGTATCATCAAAAGAAACTATCACGAATACATCAGTATTGTAACCAAATTTGCAATCCTTGGAAATCATTGCAAAATGAAAATCTTAATCAATTTGTTTTAAATTTATTAATCATCTCGGACACTAGGGATCTTCATGCTGATACCTTTTAAACGATATTATACCTCTTAAACAGTAACGGTTTTTACTTATCTTTGTAGAGTTGTGAAACGTATCAGTGCGTTAAATTTAAATGTTCACTGCTACATCTGGACGTGGCAGAAAAAGCAACCTTTAAAATCAAATCTCAGTGTTATAACGAGTGAACTGCCGTTTGACAAGGTACGTAAATGGATATTAATAATAGATTACAATTTTGAGTTCAAACATACCTTACATTGCAGGTACAAATTACAACTTTACATGACTTCAGTCACCAAAAGGTTCAATGAGCGGATACGGAAAACAGCGCCTCATATCGCATAGGTTCAAATCCAACTGGAGCAATCCAAAAATCGATCTTATTTAATCTGTGGTCATAATGAGTCTTTTTTTCCCTTTTTCTTATTTTTAAAATGTTTCTGATTACAATTAGATGCATTTATACACTATTTCTAAGTTTATGATTTGCAGTTGTTAATTTGTTTCCGCTTCTTTTAAGTTAACTAAATTATTTGATATTTCAGAATGATATTTTACTACGCTACAAAACAAAAGCTGAAGTAGAACTACCGCCTCATAATTTATTTTACCCTTGGAATACAGGATTGTATTATATGGTAAGTATAGGCATTTAAAGATGTGTTCATGAGACATGCAGGTTATTTTTGGATTGTAGCCAAAGAGTGGAATAATCACATTATTCAGAGCAGAAAGGTTTGTTATTGCAATTAATTATAATGTCTATGGAGTTTAGTATATCTAAAATGTACAAAGTAATGTCTATAATAAAATAGAACACAAACATACCAGTCCATGTCAAAATCACAATCCCAAAAACACAATAAAACACAAACATACCAGTCTATGTCCAAATCACAATCCCAAAACACAATAAAACACAAACATACCAGTCCTATGTCCAAATCACAATCCCAATACACAATAAAACACAAACATACCAGTCTATGTCAAAATCACAATCCCAAAACACAATAAAACACAAACATACCAGTCCATGTCAAAATCACAATCCCAAAACACAATAAAACACAAACATACAAGTCCATGTCCAAATCACAATCCCAAAACAAAACGAAAACACATACATACCAGTCCATGTCCATAATCACAATCCCAAAACAAAACAAAATCACAAACATACCAGTTCATGTCCAAATCACAATCCCAAAACAAAACAAAACACAAACATACCAGTCCATGTCCAAATCACAATCCCAAAACAAACATAAACACAAACATACCAGTCCATGTCCAAATCACAATCCCAAAACACAATAAAACACAAAGCATACCAGTCCTATGTCCAAATCACAATCCCAAAACACAATAAAACACAAACATACCAGTCCATGTCAAAATCACAGTCCCAAAACACAATAAAACACAAACATACCAGTCTATGTCCAAATCACAATCCAAAACACAATAAAACACAACATACCAGTCCCATGTCCAAATTACAATCCCAAAACAAAACAAAACACAAAACATACCAGTCCATGTTCAAATCACAATCCCAAAAACAAAACAAAACCACACATACCAGTCCATGTCCAAATTACAATCCCAAAACAAAACAGAAAACACAAACATACCAGTCCATGGTCCAAAATCACAATCCCCCAAAAAACAAGTAAAAAAACACAAAACATACCAGTCCATGTCCAATTACAATCCCAAAGCAAACAAAAAACACAAACAGACCAGTCCATGTCCAAATCACAATCCCAAAAACACAATCAAAACACAAACATACCAGTCTAAGTCAAATCACAATCCCAAAACAACAACTAAACACAAACATACCAGTCCATGTCCAAATTACATCCCAAAACAAAACAAAACACAAAACATACCATCCATGTCCAAATCACAATCCCAAAACACAATAAAACACAAACATACCAGTCCATGTCCAAATTACAATCCCAAAACAAAACAAAACACAAACATACCAGTTCATGTCCAAATCACAATCTCAAAACAAACAAAACACAAACATACCAGTCCATGTCCAAATTACAATTCCAAAACAAAACAAAACCAAAACATACCAGTCCATGTCCAAATCACAATCCCCCCAAAAAACAAAGTAAAAAACACAAACATACCAGTCCATGTCCAAATTTCAATCCCAAAACAAAACAAAACACAAACATACCAGTCCATGTCCAAATCACAATCCCAAAACACAATAAAACAAAAACATACCAGTCTATGTCCAAATCACAATCCCAAAACACAATAAAACACAAACATACCAGTCTATGTCCAAATCACAATCCCAAAACACAATAAAACACAAACATACCAGTTCATGTCCAAATCACAATCTCAAAACAAAACAAAACACAAACATACCAGTCCATGTCAAAATCACAATCCCAAAACAAAACAAAACACAAACATACCAGTTCATGTCCAAATCACAATCTCAAAACAAAACAAAAAAAATAAACCATTCCAGTCCATGTCCAAATCACAATCCCAAACAAAACAAAACACAAACATACCAGTCCATGTCCAAATTACAATCCCAAAACAAAACAAAACACAAACATACCAGTCCATGTCCAAATAACAATCCCAAAACAAAACAAAACACAAACATACCAGTCCATGTCCAAAACACAATCTCAAAACAAAACAAAATACAAACATACCAGTCCATGTCCAAATTACAATCCCAAAACAAAACAAAACACAAACATACCAGTCCATGTCCAAATCACAATCCCCCCAAAAAACAAAGTAAAAACTTATAAAACTGACCAATTTATTTATAAACGTGAACTTCACCCAGGAAGTGATGCCGGGTTCTTCGGAAGAATAAACATTCCAGTCTAGCAAGCTACACCCGTCACGTGCAAAGTCAAATTTTCTATTGATTCATAAAAAAGATGTTGCTGCAGTGGTGGAGGCTTAAAAAGCCCCCAACACTTAGAAAAAAGAACAACTTTACTCTTAAAGCTGCATTAAGTTTTTCAATTTTCTGGTGGTTTTTTTTTTTTTGTTTTGTTTTTTGTTTTTTTTTGTTTTGTTTTTTTTTTGTTTTTTTGATTGTCTAAAAATATATATTTTTAAAATAGATATCTTCTAACCATGATCCGTGACATTCATTTTCTATTTTTTTTTTCTTTTAGCTGTAAATAAACGGATTCCTCTGACCGGTTGGTCAGTGTTTTGCGATGGTAATTATGAGCTTAGAGCATGCGCACGGATGTAAGGAAAACCCTAGAATCGAAGGTGGAAACATGACAGATTGCATTAATTGTCCTTTATTAATATCCAGATGTATTTGAAATGGTGTTATGTATCCCTCACTAAGTCACAAATGACAAATTCAACGAAGTTCCGTGTTTAATTTATCGTATTTCATCGTTTTGAAAGTTGTGTTTAAATGACCCTGGTTTTGATGACGTAACCATGTTCTAATATTAGATCCAAAATGCTGCATCTCGCTGGGTAAATACTGTAATTTCTGTATTTATTCGAGCTTTTATTATTGAACCAAATTTAACATTGTTCATTAGTAATACATCAATTAGATTAGCACCGTTTAAAATTTTTCTTTGGAAAACTTAATGCAGCTTTAAGTATCCTTTCTTACAAATATTGAAAAAAATATTTAAAATTTTAAAAGTTAATCGCTAAAAAAAGTAAGTGAGTGAAATATTATTTATATCTGCATCAGTATTATTGTAGCTTATAGAGGTTGTAAAGGATACAAAAGTATCAATAAGGCATTCATCTAAAAACGCTCCTACAACCAATGGGTAACTGAGAATATCCGGTAGTTTCATAGATAAGTAATAAATAAAACGCTGGAGGATATAAGGAACAATGTTATATTTTATTAAACAAGTTGCTATAATAACAAGGGGAATGGCGATAATTTTTAAAAACATATAAGGCTAGTGGTTACCATTGTTGATGCTTTTTAAAAATTATAGTCATTTATGATTAATAAATTAATAATTAATTGAACTAAATAACACTGTAACAAAAAAAAAAAAAAAGAAAGAAAAAATACTCGAAAGGGTACTTTGACATGTCATGTGCCAAATATTGATTTTTCCTTAAATAAAATATTCCAATTTGGATTATTTTATTTTATAAAATCAAAAAGCTGCATATGACAGACATTTCACGTTTCCTTAAAGCTTTCATTTATTTCTATATCGAAAAGTTAATGCAACTGTAGGTAATACATCATTAAATATATTTCAGGCTTATATAGACTTCTTTCCAGAGAAAATATCAACACAAACTACAAAGATTAACATATGGATTATCATCGGAGGTTGTTTAGGGAGGTCTGTTCCTTATCATCATTCTAGGAATTATTTTATTCAAGGTAAGTTTGTAAACATCTGACATTTTAATTCGTGGATAAAAACAATTTAATTCTCAAATATAAGCCCATAATTTTGAAAAAAAAACACAGATTAAGGCTAAACCAAAATTACAGATTCAAGGTGTGAGGGAGTTTGTCAGTTCACTTGATGAAAGTCAGTGTTTGTTTTTTTTGGTTTTTTTTTAATTATTCCGGTTTCCTCTGTCATCTTAGTGTTAACCATCGCCTAACTCTTTGTTAAGAACCTTGACTGTGACGTTAAAAACATTAATCAAATTAAATCCCTTAACCCAAGCTTTAGTAATTGCAACTGTTTTTGTTTGATGTTTGCCACACAGGACAATCAAAATTACAATCTTGCATTTTGACTGATTTTTTTTACATGTAGTCCAGAATATTTTAACCAGATTTGATACACAAGATTTCTTTAGTGTTTACTTACGGATAGCAAAAATGTTTACATACTAGCCTTTAATTCTGATCGAACAGAACCTAGTTAAAAATGTGTTAGTTAGCTGCACAGGTCAATGTCTGTGTACTGCGGTTTGTCTTTTTTCAACTATTTCTTCTCCCCTGTTGTCTTTTTTCTGTACATTCTTATGATTTATTTAAACTATAATTTTAGACCGGATTTTTCAAGCGTAAGCAGCCGAAAGGATTTAAAGAATGGAAAAGAGAAACAACTATAAGAAAAAGACGAGAGACAATTAGACGGAGACAAAGTCAAAGGTCAACCTCTACACAAAAATCTAGCACAAAATCTCGATGGGAACCACAAGAGGCTGCAACATTTACTAAAGCATCTGATAACAAAATATAATAAAGAAAATTAACAAGTTGAACAGAACACAAAACGGAAGTTAAAAAGCTATAAAATAAATATAAAGCAATAAAATTTAAGTTTTTTCAGAACACGAGTATGGAATAAAAACAATTTGTAACATTTTATCCAATCGCACCATTGCAGTGAAAGTGCAAGAAATGCATTTTGTAAATAACATTTATTTTGCTATGCCTTTTTGTATCAAAGACAGTTGAACAACACACCTTTTTTCAATTTTAATGAGAAACTTTTTTAACTCGTTTGATTTGAAGCGTTTTGACCCTGCAAGAAATGTAGTGTTTATAAAGTATATAGCTGTTTTAAAGAGGTAACTCTATATCATCAAATAATCTCGTCAAGTCTCGTTTAGAATCTTTGACTTTGTTAGTCATGGATATGTTTTCCGTTCTTTCACATGCAAGAGCAATAGTTGCCGTCGATTACGTCAAATGATATTTAATGTTAAGATTAAATTAGTTAATTTTGAAAAGTTTTCTACCATTCGGTTGTTCTTGTAACCGAAAGTGAAATACCCACACTTGCCATACAATCTTATCTATATAAATTTTAGTTATTTAAAGCTGCATTAAGTTTACTCATTTTTGAAAACAATTCTTTTTTTTTATATCAAATTAAGTATGAGTTGATTGTTGTTAAAATTTGTGCGATTCATTTTTTTAAGTTTACCCCTTTTAGCCCATAAAAAATGTAAATCCTAAAAACTTGGGACAACTGTATAAAATGCTGTCTATCAACTTGGGACGTGCGTGGTAGTTCTAGATGTATGTAAACAATGGCGTCGACAGAAAGAAAAAGTGTTCATGTAAATAAATGAAACAACAGTTTTGCTGGGATACGCACGGCAAAGTATCCACAATGCTCATGAACACGTGCTTATTTCCTGTGTTTGGTGACGTTGTCTCGTCAGAAAATATACCATATAGTAAAATTTTCAGCCGTCTAAAAATTGAAATTTATTAAAAACTAAGGTTTGTTCCCTCATGCAAAGCATTCCTTAGCTGGATTTTGATTTATATAATTTTGGAACTTTAGATTCATTATTTTCAACTGTTTGTCTTATTATGTTTTGTCTAACAAACTTTTTGGTTTTAGTGTCACTGATGAGAAGTCAATTTCCGAAATGTGCACATCTGACGCATCAAAATTTAACTGATATTTGTTTTATAGATTCACGATAAAGAATGACGTGATCAATGTTCTAAAATAAGATCTTTGGTAGATCAAACTAGCAGTAGGTTTCTCGTGTATTTCAACGTAAGTAAAGGTCTTATCATGGAACCAAGTATTACATTTTTCATGAGGGGCATGGTAAAAAAGAATGCACCGTTTTAGATTTTATGCATTTGAAAACTTCATGCAACTTTAAGTGTATATATTACTTGTGCTTGAAAATTACAAATTATAAGTAACTTTTTCATCTTATGTTAGTAAGATAGTTGCAATCGGATAAAGATTTTTATCTATTCGAAGGTAAATTTGAGGGACTTAAACTATTTTGATATTGATATTATCTGCGTTTTTGTCAATAAAAGATACAAGAATTATTCTTCTTAGAAGAGGTATACTTATTCTACTCATGAAAATTAATGCCATTGAGTATAAACTTTAAAATCGCCAAAAATAATTTAAATTGCAAACGCTAAAAATGCGCTCTCCTATGAATTACAATGCCTGTAACCGCAAAGATTCGAATTCCGCTCAGGTAGATTTTGAGAAAGTTTGTTAATTTGCTTGCGAAGGTTTGTAATTTTCTCTAGGTACTATGGCTTCCTTCATCATCCCAGACTTGATCAACTTCGATATAAGTTAAAGAATCTTAACAGGTGTGGAAAAAGCCAATACTCCACTCCAGCGTTAAAAGAACATTTTCACACGTATTGAAAGATCACATCATAACAAAAGCAGAGCCAATGAAAAAATAACAGAACATAAAGCCATCGTAGTTTATCAAATTTTAATATACAATATGTAACTGAAAATGTTACAAGTCCAAGCAACATAGAAAATCCTTAAACAAACGAATAAAACGAAAGAGAAAAACACAGGATAAATCGTAAAAACAATAACAAAATGATGTTTAGTGATATTGTTAAGATGTGTTACCGAATTCCACTTAATACCGTCACTAAATTTTCGTCTTGCTTGGTGCACATAGGTTATTTTCTACAATCGTCTTCTTAGATAATGGCTTCGGGCATAAACGTGTAACGTGCTTCTATTGCCCTTTACAGTGATAAGTTAGCCCTCTTTCTTTTTGTGGCATCAATAGTCGAGTTGTCTTAAGCGCCGAATTACTAACCAGAAGATAAGTTAACAAGTCAAAGCCTAAATTCTACTTTTTTGTAGCAATTTGATTAGAATCTCATATTGACACATTTGAATTCTCTGAAAGTTTTTCAGATCGCTTGACGAAGGTCTGAAAAGAACCGATATCTCTCTCATTCATTACACTTGTAAGTAAACAAATTCTTAACTGAGTGTAAATTTTATTATGCTACTTCAATCTATCTCTCTATTTACACTACTGGTTCCCGACTAAACGCTGTTTTAAACGGGAAAATATCGACTGATGACAAATAATCTGTTATCACAAGTATAGCTTTTATTACTTTATAAACAGGCTCAACCTATTCCACTATTATTGTCGAGCTTGGCATCGCCATAAAGCGAGACTTAGGTGGAACTTTTCCGGTGTCGGCGGCGGCGGCGTGTCAAAATGTGAAAGTTTATGTTAAAGTCAAAATTAATAAATTAGAATTTAGGCTTTGACTTGTTAACTGTATCTTGTGTTTATCAATAAACAATTAATTATACACACGAAATTACCCCCCCCCCCCCCCAAAAAAAAAAAAAATAGATAGATAGATAAAATACTATTTAGTATAATTATCATCATAATCATTATTATTATTATTATTATTATTATTATTATTATTATTATTATTATTATTTTAAAGCGAGGATAGTATCTATAATAATGTTGTACCAAATGATTAAATACCGAGTTAATACATTAATATATTTTGTCAAGACCGAAAAAAAAATGGGATTGTCAATTCTTAACGAATAAGCTACTTAGAATCAGGATTGGAATTTGTCTTTTTGGCAAACCACAATATACATGTACATTAATCTCATTAATCACATTGAGTGGAATTAAGTTTGACGTCGACTCAATTATACACAGAAGACCTCAGAGTTTCCATGTCGAAAACAAAGACAGATAGAATTAAATAAATAATGTAATGCCCGGACTAGTTCGAATTTCTTCTTCTTGCACACTTTATGCCTACGTATGTCTGTAGGGTCAGAACAATTTCAAAATAAAAAACTCTAGATTTTCTGATACCAACTGGTGTCGAAAGAGGATACCGCCTTATTTTGTTTCAGAAAAATATAAGTAAAACCGTTAAAAAAGGAACTATCCTCGATCGATAGATGAATGATTTGTCTTTCAAAAATGTTGAATGTATGAGGTCACTTAGTATTGTTTTGAAAATGGAGAAAGGGGCCTGCAAACATCAACACCGAAGAAATTAATCCAAATTCTCAATCCAGCGCCGATGACATCTTGGATAAAATAATATTTTGTAAATGATTTTAGTAACTTTTCCACCTGAGTTTTACTAATATTTTAAGTCAGAAGGGAGGAGAGGCGATGCCCCGTCTGAATCATTATGACCCTACACTCAATCGCCAGGTGTAAATGTGTTAGAGTCAAGGGAAGTTTGGATAAATTAAAGTTCGCAAAAAACATGCATTTCTGCAAATTGTTTTTACTCAACCGAGGCCCTATAATCAATATTTGTATACCTTTTCTGCCACAGACGGGATTCTAGATAAAAATAACATTTTAATTACAGTGATTGTTTTGTAGATATTTTAATCGATCGTGCAAGTAAATACTTCTGTTAAATACTTATAATGAAAAACATCGACTTTAAACGAGAGAGAGAGAGAGAGAGAGAGAGAGAGAGAGAGAGAGAGAGAGAGTTGATTGATTGTATAGGGTTTTGCGTCACAGTCAAGAATATTTCACTTTTATTACCACTTTGGCAAAAAAGTAGGATTTTGATTGATTACTCTTGCAATCATACCATCCCGTACATTTGATTTTCCTGGTAATACGGAAATCAAGTGAATATTACGGAGAGTTTTTTAAAAAAGCGACAAAGGTGACATTTTTTTCATTAATTATGGAATATTTTAAAATTCAAATTTTATGTCTGTCGTTAAGATAATAAAATACGACATTTTTAGAGTGATTAATTCGTATCTACGGCTAAAGGGGAACAGCTCTCATAGAAAAGTCGTAATTGTCCTTCATAATCTTAGGATTTCAAATGTTGATTTAATCAGACCAAATTGGTAATAAATTCACCATTCGGGATTTCCCTGGGGTATTTGGGATGACCGTCCTTGGTTTGGTATTTCTCAGGAATTACGAAACCCAGGACGGTCATTCCATCTCGTATACCCCTGTAAACCCCCGAATAACTAATAATGTCACCCTTCAAAAAACATTTCTCGCATAGCGATTGGTTTACTTGCCAGGGTACATGGAACTATGTTCGTAAATCTTCCGGGGTACATATACTCACGCGATATTTAGCGGCATAAGGGAAGTCACTCTTAGATTGTATCATTTTGGGTATAGTAAAAAAAAAAAACGAAATTGAAGTTAAACTAGTGCCATCAAATATCAGCAAAAGTAATCGATCGGCAGCAAAAACTTTAAGCGAGTATTTATATAAAAAAAACCAGGATCCGAATTTAAAATGTTCATTTTAGATGTCGCTGGTTGCTTTTTTTTAAATTTTCACTGGTAGTTAATATTTGCTTTGAAGGGTGACAAACACGTTATACAGGTTTTTACAGGTTACACGGCCCCATGTACTCTGTCAAAAACCTGTATAACTTACAATATCAAGATGTCACCAGCTATAAGTGAAGAGACAGATTTATTTACCTTTGCAGTGCGCTTAGGTGCCATGCCTGTGTAATGAATTATTTTGACCCGGGTTGAAAATTGACCCGGGGTTCATTTTTCAACGTTGAATATTGAACCGGGGGTGCTTTTTCAACGTTGATAAGTGAGACCAAAATTTGTGAAATTTATACCCGGGGTCATTTTTCAACAGGTTTATAATTTTTTTCTCGACAAATTATGACCTCATTTCGTTGAAAATTGACCCTCCCCACAAACTACAGAGTTTTGATCTGTCTATGATCTGGTCGTTGTTCAACATGGTGGGTGTGTGTGTGTGTGTGTGTGTGTGTGTGTGTAACTAGAAAGAAATCAGTAAATCATAACATAGTACATGGTATATCCGACAGCAACAGCTATTATGATACTGAGCGATCGGCATTGGGTTGAGTGTTTTTTTTTTTTTTTTTTTTTTTTAAATTCCAGAATGACAGTATATTTCTGCTATCACTTGTTAAATTTTTATGTCGACTTGTCAAATGTTTAGCGCCTTGTCGGATTTTATGATCACTTGTCAAATAATAATAATAATGTCGACTCGACAATGACTTTGTTGACTTGATAGAAGATTGTGAAGACTTGTTAAAAATGGATGTCAACTTTTCAGATATTTTATGTCTACTGTTAGAGAGCACTTTTTCAGATGTGGACTTGCAAAGCAAATATATTGTCAACTTGATAGCACAAACACACGATCTCATTTTTTATTTTAAACATGTCAGTAAAGGACAACACAAATAACTAAAAAAAAAATAATAATTTGCCTTTATAAAACGTTACGCGTTACAACGGGTTTATTCCTGTTTGGCCAACATCTATTATTTTTATATCGAAAAAATAGGCCAATAGGTGTTGGCCAAACAGAAATATGTTGATCTGCTATTATGATATATAAAAATAATAAAATAAATTTCACTGTTATATAATTTAGTTAAAATATTACGAAAAATAAATAACTTTTATTGTAATTATGACAAATTTTACATAATGAATAATATATTTATGATAATAAATAATTAAATAAATTTTACTGTTTAATATATAATATATAGTTTTAATATATTATTTGAAATGTGTTTACAAATGTGAAATTCTATTATTACTTCATAGATTTAAAGGTACAACATTTATATTTTTCTTAATTATATTGAAATTGACTATAGTTTTTACAAGGCTACCATGATCTTAAATGTGTACACAAGAAATGTTGGCCAACCAGGAATTATTAGATTTAAAATGTTGGCCAAACAGGAATACACCGTTACAACGCGAAAGTTATGCGTTATTTCGCGAAAGTTACGCGTGAATTAACAAAAGTCACGTTTTATTACGTGACATGTTACGCGTTATTACACGAGAAGTTACGCCTTATTACGCGATTTGTTTTCAAACCGAGTCCATTAGGCTTTCGTGCAATTGTATGCATTTGATAATTATACAATTATTCGATTGCAAAATACAATTGACTCTCGTTTGTCAATATTTGTTCGGGTATATCAAATATTTTACAATGGTCCTATTTTCTCTTAATATTTATGCTATTTTTCACACCTGTTTATTGAAAGTTGTTAATTTCAAAATTTTGAGTATGTTAAAGGTATTGTTTGGTTAGTGGATGAAAATTAAATAGCAATTGAACCTCTCCATCTCAAAGTGTGTATCGATCCATTTCATAAAATGTGTCATTGCAGTTTTTATGAACACTCTAATTGTACAGAAGGATATTGTTTGATACATGAAGGACAATGTTTAAGTATTCATTTCCCGAGATCTCTTCCTGTACAGAAACATAAAAATGTTTATCCACACCATTCATTAATTCTGTAGCATGCACGCGCAGCCAATATCATGTCGTTTATGTATTGGTCTCGGGTACTTAAGTGTTGTCTTGTATCTTAATTATGCTGGTTGTATTTAACTCCACCACTTTCAGGCGTCATTTTCCGTCATTTGTTTGAAATTTACCTTAATCATCTTTAGAATGCACGTTAGAAACTTTTTTTTTATTTGCAAATCACTGTCAGTGGATCACTAATTAAAACTAGATATGTTTCTGTGAAACAGATGTGTCGCCTGACACTGCATAAAAATCAATCAAAGGGAAGTAATTCAAAAACGGAACACGATAGAGTTGTGGTTCTTGTGCACTGCACTTCGAGTCATTGCCTGAAACATGTACACCAAGTTTGGAGTCATTTGAACATACTACACCAAAGTTATGCTCCAGACAAGAAATGCTCTATAAAAATCAATCAAAGGGAAATAATTCAAAAACGGAAAAAGATATAGTTGCGGTTCTTGTGCACTGCACTTCGAGTCATTGCCAGAAACATGCACACCTAGTTTGGAGTCATTTGAACATACTACACCAAAGTTATGCTCCAGACAAGAAATGCTCTATAAAAATCAATCAAAGGAAATAATTCAAAAACGGAAAAAAGATAGAGCTGCGGTTCTTGTGCACTGCTCTTTGAGTCATTGTCAGAAACATGCACACCAAGTTTGGAGTCATTTGAACGTACATCACCAATGTTATGCTCCGGACAAGGAAATCCGGACGCCGACGACGCCGACGCCGCCGACAAAAGTAATCCCTATATGTCGCCTAGTCAGGCGAAAATTGAGTGGAGAAAGCTATTGGTTACTTTTTAGTTATTTCATTTTGAGAAAAAAAAATCAAATTTACTTTCATTATTCCCAGAGATTATTGAGAATATTTTTTGATAATATTTCGAACACATTGGTATTTCGGGAAATAGTGGACTAACAAAATATAACTTTTTTAGTGTATTCATTGTGATTAATGAATAGTTTTAGAAATTCGGTTTTCGTCAGAATTCCTCAATAATTTCAAGGAACACTATATATAGAGTTTAACGCCTCAGTCAAGATTCTTTCATTTATATCGAGGCAGGTCAGTTCAAGGATGGTGGAGAAAACTGGAGTGCCAGAAAAATAACCACTGACCTTCTGCAAGCGACAAACTTTCTAGATCTCACACTAAAATCTGTCCCGATTGGTATTCGAAAAAGTTAATGATAATTTTTAAAACATCATTCCTCGCCCTCAACATGTTTAAGACTTCAGAATTCTTGGTCAAAAGTCGTAGAGGAGATGATTACTAATACAGAAAATTGGTAGATGATTGTATACTGACTAAATACGAAAAAGGGATTTGCAGCTAAAACATGTACTTTGCAACAGGAACATGGTGTAATACACCATATAACGATAATATGCCGACAAGACAAGAAAGTACACTTAACAGGGCCAATTTTGAATGATAAACAAGTTCAATTAGCCCTGAAATCTAAAACAATCATACAAAATATTATTGCACATGTACAATATATACATCAGCCAAGAAAGATTTATGCTTCTTGGTTTAAAGTAGTAAGAGGACTCTAAGTTCGGACAGTTGGACAGAGAGAATGACAGACAGACAGATGACTGAAACCTATACCACCCACCCCCCCCCACCCCCCACCCCCCCATACAAACCACAAAAACCCAACAACTATAAAAAACAAACACAAACATCAATTCATTAGTATTAGGTGTTTTAACCTGTTGAATTTAGACTCGGTTTACTGATCAAAATTCCACGATCCGGTTCAGTTTTCAACGGAGTAGGGTCGTAATTCAACACAGCTGGTCTCAATTTTCAACGTTGAAATATGAGCCCCCCGGGTCACTTTTCAACCCGGGTCAAAATAATTCATTACACCTTCTGTGACACGGGACATCGGTTTTTAAGGTCTCATCCGAAGGACCTCATTTTCTACATGTCGAACACTTGGCAAAAGAATAGTCACCTACCAATTTTCAAGTCTTTAATCAGACCTGGTCAGGGCTCGAACCCCGACCTACCGCATACGAAGCAAACACTCTACCTACTTAGCTACGGCAGTTGTGCATTAAAATAAATTAAATAACTATAAAAAAATAAAAAGAAGAAAATAAAACAAGAATAAAAATTAAAAAGGGACAGAAAAAGATAAGAAAGAAAACGGATATCTATTTACATAATAAATGTACTTTTGGATGACTCTAACTTGCTACATTACTTAATTAAGAACAGCTGGACTAAAATTAAAGAAGAAAACATTCACATAAAAGTTAAAAGTTTAAAAAAGTGTTTTATGCCCCAGTTAAGACTCTTCCATTTATATCGAAATTGTCGGTTCTATTATGGTAAAGGAAACCGAAACTCCCTGTAGAAAATCACCTACCTTCGGCAGTAATGTCGTGTGCTACTTTTGAATTTTTATAGAATAATACAATTCAAAAGTAGCACATGACAATTTATTGTCATAATGCACTTTTGAATGTATTTAACGAAAACATTTTAAAAATGCATTATGACAGTAGATTCTGTCTGAGAGGGATTCTACCCCGGGCGGTGAAAGGCACTCTAATCTTTAGCTCGCTCTTAAGATCACTCGGCTCCTAAATACCTTAGTCTGACTGCAGCAAAGGCAACTTAGAAGAAGAAGAAGAAGAAGAAGAAGAAGAAAGAAAAAGATGAAGAAGAAAGTATGAAACAAGACAAAACATCATATACAATACAAATATATTTTAAAATAAACTTCTGACTGTGGAAAAATAAAATTAACTCTCTTACACGAATGTATAAGATAATGTGGATATATAGACGTATATCTGTTTTAATCCCCCCCCACCCCAATTCTCAACTGTATAAATATATATAAACTAATCAACAATATCCGGTTTATCATGGGATTAAGTTTTGACTCCGTAAATAGATATCTGATTCATCATGAAGTCAAAGTTAATGTATTTATCGATATCACGGCCTCTGAACAGATTTTATTTAACCCTAAAAAAATATCTGCCCTAAACGTCTAGGTTTGATTCCCATTTGGGCATATCCTAGTGTGAGAAATTTTGTCGTTTCGCTTGCCGAAAATCGGTGGATTTTTCTGGACACTCCGGTTTCTTCCACCCTTCCTAGGACCGACCGCCTCGATATAAAATATAAATCAATGAAATAATCTTGACCGGGGCGTAAAACACCAACTCAACTCAACTTGTTCTTATTATCTTGTTTCATAAACAATACTTGTTAACAAATCGATAAAGGATTGGTCCAAAACTTGTTAACACAAAAACGCAGTAACAATGTTACAATACTGGATACGTATACATTATGATATTTGAGAAAGAGTAAAAGTAATGGTGTTTAACGTCCCAATGAATAGCTTACTTATATCGAGGCGTCCAAAGTGCAGAAAAGGTTGCAAGTGCGTTGCGCTGATGGAATGATACAGCAGGGTTTTTATCGTGCCATGCCTACCGTGGCACGGGACCTCGCTTATTTTAAGTTCCCATCCGTGACATTCATTTTGTAATGCCGAGTGCTTGGCGAAAGAACAGTCATTACCCACTTGCAAGTCTTGGGTCAGACCCCGGTAGGGCTTCAAACCAACGACCTCCCACTTACGGAGCGAACACTCTACCAACTGAGCTACAGTGGTCACATGATGTTTGAGTTCCTTGCGTCAGAAATTATATTACTTTGTAAGTAGATAAAGTGACTAAAAAGAAATAAAAATGATTATAAATAAATAAAAAGTAATTAATTAATTGATTGATTTTTGATATTTAAAAAAATAAATGGAAATAAAAAATATAATTCATAGAAAAACAAGAAACGTTTTGTGTATTATTGTGATCATTGTTGAAAAATATCTATAATGATTTGTATCAAGATTTGCATCATGAATAACCATATTTCGCTATTTAAAACAGTATTTTAAGAAGCTGCACTTAATATTGATCATACAACAATAACTGTATGACTTGACATAAACATTGACGGGGATGAACCAGGCTCTTATTAATACCCTGGTTGTCATGATAAATATGAATTCTCAGTCAGTGCAGTGAATAACAGTACCTACTGTTTATAATAAGTATTTTAAGTGTCCAACTTCCTTCCTGTTTCAAACTGATGTTCAGGGTATAGAGTATTGACACATGGTTGAAGTATACATGTATACATACATGTTGCAGCCGACATAATACTTCCTGTCACATCAATTTTAAACATGGCGGTTTTGTTTTACATTGGTTTGTGTTTATTTTTACCCTTATGTGTTTGGACGTTCAATATTGACGAAGAAAATTATTTGGTTTTTAAAGGTGATGATGGAACTCATTTTGGATTTTCGTCTGGATTACTGAAAAACAATCAAGGTCGTTGGTGAGTTTGTGTATAAATTGTATGAACGAATACATGTACATCATCACTTAAATAAAATGTTACGAATTCTTATTAAACGTTTAATAACTAGTTCTTCAAAATTTTAAGTGAATTTAATTGATTTAATTTAAAATTAATCTTATATTTTAGTTTTTGAATTAGAAATTAAAAATAAGTAAGAGTGAAAATATTCGTTTATGGATATTGTGTTCATTCGCACTCTAAGCCCTATTACATATATAAACACACAGAAATACTCCAAGCTTCCATCTATTCTGTTGTCTTCTACGTGTTGCTTTAAAAAAAAAATTTTATTCTATTTGTTTTTTTTATTTATATTATTATTATTATTGTCGCCTATAGTCATTTTTAGTATCAAGTGGTCTAAAGAACCACCTCTTATCGCCCAGGTTCGAATCCTAGATCCGCGTGTGAGAGAGTTAGTCAGTTCGATCGCTGAAGAACAGTGGTTTTCTCTTGGTACATTGTACCCTTCCCCATGATCGGAATGAGAAAATGGCGTCTTGAATGGAGCATGAAACTTTGTTCTTTATCATCAGTTTCTTACACTACGTTCAAACTTCAGTTTTGCAGTTCCCGAGGTTCTCAAACACGACTAATTTATGTTTTTTTTTATCTTGGGGGAAACTAACAAAACTATTATTTGCTTTCCCTTCTGGCTACTGTATATATATATATATATATATATATATATATATATATATATATATATATATATATATATATATATATATATATATATATATATATATATATATCAAATACCTGTTAAGTTTTGATGTACCAGATGTTAACATTTCGGAAGATCATTCGTCATCAGTGTAACTAGGGTCGAAAAGTTTGATAGATTTAAAAAACATACTCAAAACAGTTGAAAATTAATGAATCTAAAGTTCCAAAAATATGTGAATCCAAATCCAGCTAAGGAATGTTTTGCATGAGGTAATAGACCTTTGTTTTAAATTAATTTCAAAAATGAAGACGACTGAAAATTTTGCTAAATGGTATATTTTCTGACAGCACAAAGTACTGCCTACTGAGTTATGGATACCCTCGGGGAGTTTTACTCCACCAGCAGCGGTACCCGCTCAGGGGTAGTAAACATATAACAAATACCTGCTGAATTTTAATGTGCCAGATGTACACGATAATAAAATTAACATCGAAATTAAATGAGAATAATGATCGACATCGAGTATAAGGAATCTGGCCCCAGTTTCACAATCATTCACCCAATTGATTGTGCACTCAACTCAAATTATTAGGAAACATTTCAATGCCAGTTTGTAAGACATTACACGTTAAAATTTGAATATTAAACGTTGTATTTGAATTGTTATGTGTAGGTTTGTTGAACAAAACAAAACATTGCCTCATAAAACTTAATTTTTTAATATTGATGAGAGAAAAAAGGGGACTATTTGAGTTAAGTGTACACTCAGCTGAGGGAATGATTGTGAAACTAGGGCCTGGTCTTTATCGACAGGTGGTCTGAATTTTATGGCAGTTTAAAGCTACATTAAGTTTTCCAAAGAAAAAATTAAAACTGTGCTAATCTAATTAATGATGTTCCTAATGAACAATGTTACATTTGGTTCAACGACAAAAGCTCGAATAATTACAGAAATTACAGTATTTACCCAGCGAGATGCAGAATTTGGGATCTAATATTAGAACATGGTTACGTCATCAAAACCCGGGTCATTTAAACACAACTTTCAAAACGATGAAATACGATAAATTAAACACGGAACTTCGTTGAATTTGTCATTTGTGACTTAGTAAGGGATACATAACACCATTTCAAATACATCTGGATATTAATGAAGGACAATTAATGCAATCTGTCATGTTTCACCTTCGATTCTAGGGTTTTTCCTTACATCCGTGCGCATGCTCCAAGCTCATAATTACCATCGTAAAACACTGAACAACCGGTCAGAGGATTCCGTTATTTTACAGCTAAAAGAAATGAAATTTTTGAAAATGAATGTCACGGATCGTCGTTAGAGATATCTTTTTTTAAAAAAATATATTTTTAGAAAAAAAAAAAAAAAAAAAAAAAGAAAAAATTCAGAAAATTGAAAACTTAATGCAGCTTTAAATTTAGTTAAATATGAAGAAAGAAAACTTAAATAACTAGTATAAAAAAGGATGCAAAGATGTCTGCTTTAACAAGTTTTAGTGTTCATGTTCTTATTTATATAATATTTATTTATTTATTTATTTATCTATTTTAAATTCAAATATAATAACAGGATAAGAATCACAGTGAACACGTTTAATCATTTCTACATGTTTTAGCTTTATCAAATTTAAATTGAAATTTAAAATGCCACATTGGGTGTTACTTATTATTTAAATAACTATACTTCCTTAATCATTAAGTAGAGTCATTTAACCAAAGGGAAATTTTTATATCTATTAATAACAAATATACAAATGATATTCAATCATACTAACTTCTACATTATATTAACTGAACCTCCGCATTTAAAATAAATTTCGGTAATCGTGAAGGTTTTCTACCCGTTATTATTATTATTATTATTATCATTATTATTATTATTATTAATTTATTAATTATTATGTAATAGTGTCATGTCATAAAATTAACAAATGCATTCATCGACGACTGAGAAAACTAGAGTGCCCGGTAAAAACACTGATTTGTGGAAATCTTTTCACACTAGAATCGGTTCCGAATATTTTATAAACCTACATGTAGGTGCCGAGAACAACGTGATAGGTTAGTGCAAAAAGGATACGTGGAAAAAACTAGAAATTAAAAAATGTAAAATTGTTTTTCACTCGAGATAAATTAAATTTGTTAAAGTTATCATTATTAATAAGGTTGAATTTTCAGTTACATTTGTCATTTTGATAATTTTTGAAGTTTTATTTGTTAATTTATTTAAATGCTTTACTGCATAAAAATTTTTATATATTGCTTTTTGATTTCAATGAAAGATACAATCACAGAGTGTTTATTGTTATGTGTCACTTTCTGAACGCTCTCTCTCTCTCTCTCTCTCTCTCTCTCTCTCTCTCTCTCTCTCTCTCTCTCTCTCTCTCTCTCTCTCTCCAACACACACACACACACACACACACACACACGCGCGCGGAAGTTTATTTAAGTTGTTACTCAATTTTAATTCTCTCTATTTAAACACGAGTACTTTAACTCCTCTGAATAATACTACAATTGCATAAGTACTAAAGTGTTACATGTAAATTTACATGAAAGTACTTTAAAGGCTGTCTCGGTAGACAGATCCTTATGTGAAAAAAGTCAGTTCATTCGACAATAATCAATGGTTTTTCTCTGGGTACTCCAGCTTTCTCCACGATCCTAAATTTATTGGCAAGATTGAGTTTGAAGAGATAGTGACTGAGGCTTCAAACACCATCATCATTTACACCACACTGTTTTCACGAAAGGATGAAGGTGAGACAACAGGCGAAATCTTTGTTAGTAATAATACATATACAGGTATATACTTGTTTGCTGTTCATGAAATTTGGACTGGTACTTATTTTGATAAAATATTAAAAATGAATTAAAAAAAATTAAAAAAATAAATAAATAAAATTAATTAATTAATTAATTAATAATGAATAAAAAAAATGAATGAATAAGTAAAAAATAATGTGAACGTTAACGTAACTTGCGTTTTATTTTTTAACCAATCAGAATTCACTCAAACATTTGCAATTTAAACCCGACATCATAGCTCCTTCGGTTTTCTCGTTTTCTTGAATATGCTGAGGGCGCGGGGTGGGGTCGGGTTCAGTATCTTAGTAGTATAAATTACTCCTTTACAGATCCCAGTGTTTTTCACCTCCTGGGTTTGATTGCCGATTGTGTGCGTAGCTCTTTTCACGGCCATATCCTAAACAGTACTTTTTCAATTCTTTTATCATCGAGCTACACATATATGATACAACATGTGATAATAGATTATACATTCAAACACTGTAACATGACAATGTCAAACTCACAAAAAATGTAATTATACTGCTCAGACATACATGTATTATATAATTATTTACAGTATAGCATTTATAAATTATTTCAATGTAGGTTATTATCTTATATAATTATTTACAGTATAGCATATATATATTATTTCAATGTAGGTTATTATCTTATATAATTATTTACAGTATAGCATATATATATTATTTCAATGTAGGTTATTATCTTATATGATTATTTACAGTATAGCATTTATATAGTATTTCAATGTAGGTTATTATCTTATATAATTATTTACAGTATAGCATTTATATATTATTTCAATGTAGGTTATTATCTTATATAATTATTTACAGTATAGCATATATATATTTTTTCAATGTAGGTTAATATCTTATATAATTATTTACAGTATAGCATTTATATATTATTTCAATGTAGGTTATTATCTTATATAATTATTTACAGTATAGCATATATATATTATTTCAATGTAGGTTATTATCTTATATAATTATTTACAGTATAGCATTTATATATTATTTCAATGTAGGTTATTATCTTATATAATTATTTACAGTATAGCATTTATATATTATTTCAATGTAGGTTATTATCTTACATAATTATTTACAGTATAGCATTTATATATTATTTCAGTGTAGGTTATTATCTATATTTGTTTTAATTATATATTATTTTCACAAATGTACTCACACTTACACTTTAGTTAAATGAAGTGAAGTATGAGTGGAGTATAGTTGGATAAAGTGAGAGTAAAGCTTTTTAAAATGTTCTATTATAGTACAAAATGTATGTACAACAGTATTTTTTCTCAAACCTGTATAATGGATAAAAATCCATGTTGTGTATTCATTTGTATTCAATTCTTATAACATTTCACTGCACATTGATGTCATCTAATTGTCTCAGTCTGGCTAAATAATGATCCATTTTGTACGATGGCCGATAGCCGCTGGGCTAAAATAAAGCATTTTAACTATGTTGATGTACCATGGTAAACTTTTTAGGGTACACAAAAACGACTCTTTTGGTATGTTTGTGTATCATGGTACACTTTTTTCATGGTATTCAAATACGACTCTTGGTAAGTCTGCGTACCATGATACAAATTTTCAGACAAAAATGAAGCATTTTACCTATGTTTGTATACCATGGTACACTTTTTATTGTACAAAAAACACGAATGTTTTTGTGTGTTTGTGCACCATAAAAATGTGTACCATGGTACACAAACATAGATAAAATGCTTCATTTTTGTCTCGCCATTATCGGCCATCGTAATTTTGGTTCAATCACAAGAACAAGTAAATAAGGTACGCTTTGAGGGAGGTGTATATCTCACAAAATATTCACTCGCTTTTTGAAGTAAACATTTCTCTTAAGTACTTTATGATTTCTGAATATCATTGAATTTACCCGAGTTAAAACTGAAAAGTGTTCCCCTCCCAGTCTGTGAGTGTAAAGTGGGTGGTGTATGGTTTCAGGATACAGCTGTTAGTGTAAAGTGGGTGGTGTATGGTTCAGTATACAGCTGTTAGTGTAAAGTGGGTGGTGTATGGTTTCAGGATATAGCTGTTAGTGTAAAGTGGGTGGTGTATGGTTCAGGATACAGCTGTTAGTGTAAAGTGGGTGGAGTATGGTTTCAGGATACAGCTGTTAGTGTAAAGTGGGTGGTGTATGGTGTCAGGATACAGCTGTTGTGGTAAAAAAGTTTGTCGGTTTGTTTGCTAAGTGTAGGTGGTATGTTTCACGGTTTTATTAAATTTGTTGAACGTTGTTTTTAGGTTATTGGTAGGCGCACCAAAAGCTAATTTCACAAGCGATTCCGATATTCCAACGCCTGGAAATGTATACAAATGTCGAGTCAACTTATCTACTAAAGAACAAGAAAAGTGTGAGGAGATTCCTGGGCTACGAACTGGTGGTGAGTATTAAACCAATATTTACGGGTATCACTATTGAATGATGTTGGAATTGCCAAGGTTATGAACTTGGGGTGAGTATCAATAAACGACTATTTTACGGGTGTCTTTATTGAGTGGCAATGTGGGACTCTTTGATTTGATGTCAGAAAAAGATAAATCTACAAACGTAGGATGAAAATATCCTGGTGATACGAAACTTCTATGGGCGTCATTGGAATTATGTAGAAATTGTACGAATGCAATGCGCATTAACATAAAGCCAGACATAATTTGAATTAAAATACTGGACAAAAAAGTTAAGGATCACATTTTTACAGAAATATTATATAATGTATATTAAATAATTATGACATCTTATGATTCCATATTATACTAGGATCTGTTGCTTTAAACGCATGTGATCTTCATGTATACCTGGTTATTCACGAATACATTAGCATAAGGTTCAAATAAAAGTATTTATGGAAGGTCGAAGATGTATGCCTTTTTTTTTTTTTTTTTTTTTTTTTTTTTTTTTTTTTTTTTTTTTTTTTTTTTTTGGTTTATGCTTACTTCTGGAAAAAGCTCCGCATTTAATCTTTTTATCTATTTTACCATTATATGGCGTCAAATGACTGCAATTGGTAATGCCCAGACAGAAAATACTTTGCAATCTGGACTGAGTCAAAAACAGTTGCACGTTTTAAAGTGTCACAAAGTGTTGTGTCACGACTGTCGAATTGATTTTGACACACTGGCAGTTTCACAGAAAGGCCTTTTACGAGTGAATCTGAATTTTTTGTTAACTTTCACCATGGCAAAAAGGCATATATGGCGTATGGTAAATGAACGGTATGGCGATTTTTTGAATTGTTCAGCATGACCGTTGTCACGGTGACTCGATGATGGTATGGGGTGGGATACGTATTGATGGTCATACCGAGCTACTCGTTGGTCTCTTATAGGTGTGCGGTAATGAAATTCGTCATACTATTGTTAGAATTTTCGCTGGTTCTATCAGCACGATAATATTAGACCTCACAGAGCAAGGTTTGTGGATCGGTATCTTCGAGATGAGAATGTTCAACGCATGGATTAGCCAAGTCGATCTCCTGACTCGAACCCAACAGAGCATGTTTGGAATATCATGCAACAACGCATTTCGAAACGCCCGCCACTTCCGGCTAATAGAAAAGACCATTGAGGAATGGCCTAGTTTCCCATAAAACACAATTCGCAGTGACCTGATCCCCCCCCCCCCCCACAAGATGATATGAAATTGTTATCTAAGCCCACGAAGGACATACTCGCTATTGATAACATAATTCTTCTAATAAGAATATCTCTAATTTTTCGCCCCATGTTGAATTCCATTATTTTTAGGGGTTGTCACCAATTGTTTATCCTCAGATTATTACCTGTGAAAAAATTCATGCTAATTCTTCTGAAATGTTTCATTAATGTCTAGAAGTTTCTTAGTATTAATATTGTTAAATAAACTCTCCGCAGCTTAAGATAGAATTCATCATAACTTTTGTACCTTAACTTTCTTTTATTCAGTATATTTCAATTGAACGTTTTATAGAATATAAAATCGTTTAAAGTCCTAAGGAATTCATATGTCAAATTAAATAAAATTATATGACGAGCAAATAGAAAATGTACCTTTTCTAAATAATTTGGAAAGCATGACTATAAAACGATACGTTTACGAGCAAGAGTGGAGTTATATACACGCCTTTCTTAACGCCGAATCCGATTTAAAAATATCCAAGTTTAGGAATGTTTGTCAGTTTGCTTGCTAAAGATCTGAGCTAATCCGGTTTTGTACACTAACCCACAATTGATTGCTTTAATTTTATATTTTATAAGAGTGTCAAATATCGGTTTTTTTTTTTTTTTTTTTTTTTTTTTTTTTTTTTTTTTTTTTTTTGTCCATGTACTCAGTGTTTTATCGTTTTGAGATAAAACCAGCCTAATTACAGCAAAAAGTTCTCTTCCTCTGTCTACTCAAATCTAGGGTAAATCAATGGTATTGTTTAACTACACTATTCCTAGTTTAAACAACTCACAAAAGAGAAAGAATGTATACCATGTTACCCACACACACACACACACACACACACACACACACACACAAGCGCCGCGCCCGCTTTTAATGGATCCAAGAACAAAACCTAGGTCTTATATAAAATCATCTCCACAGTCTTTACTTAAATGTAGTAAGTTACAATCAGGTGGACAAGTTAATGAATAATATATATAAATATTCTGTACGATAATGTTAACAACTAAATGATATCACACACACACACATCATCCTTGTTCATTTTCATACACAAATGTCTCAAACAATTAAAAGTAATCACATACACACACGCGCGCGCGCGTTTTTAAAATAATATAAGATTCAATAAATAATTTTACATTCGATCTTTAACACCTCGTTTTCTTTATATTTACGATAATTTTGTTTTGTTCTTTTCATAGAAACAACAAGGAGAAGGTCTGAACATTCTTATGAAGAGGAAAATCAACTTTTAGGCGCTAACATGCTAGTTACTCAATTTAAAGTTTTGGTAAGTAAAATGTAAAAGATCTGTAAATTTTAACATATTACAACCTGAATAATTTTTTAAGTGAATTAGTAATTATGTTTAGCTGACTGGGAGGATAGTTTACCGGGTAACCCAGTAGGTGAAGCGTTCCACTAGTGTTTGAAAGGTCCTGGGTTCGAGTCCAAGTTTGGCCGCTGTTTTTTTTACTTTCCTGTTACAAATAAAAACAAACTTTTCGGTGACAACATGTTAGCAACCAAATCAAAAACATGTAACTTCAAAGAAGCTATTTTAGTTATAACTTGACTCTTTATTTGCATTGCGTGCTTCGGTTCAGTGTCAGTATCCGATTCATAAAAAATCTCAATATCTGTATACTTTGATTCAGTTCAAAGTCATTATTCAAGTAATCACTCCTCCAATATACATATACCTTGCTTTAGTTCAAAGTCGTTATTCAAGTAATCAATCCCCTCAAAATGCGTATACATGTACCTTGTTGTAGTTTAAAGCCGTTATTCAAGTAACCACTCCTCTCAAAATGCGTATACCTTGTTGTAGTTTAAAGCCGTTATTCAAATAATCACTCCTCTCAAAATGCGTATACCTTGCTTTAGTTCAAAGTCGTTATTTAAGTAATTACTCCTCTCAAAATGCGTATACCTTGCTTTAGTTCAAAGTCGTTATTCAAGTAACCACTCCTCTCAAAATGCGTATACCTTGTTGTAGTTTAAAGCCGTTATTCAAATAATCACTCCTCTCAAAATGCGTATACCTTGCTTTAGTTCAAAGTCGTTATTTAAGTAATTACTCCTCTCAAAATGCGTATACTTTGTTGTAGTTAAAAGTCAGTGTTCAAGTAACCGCTCTTCTCAAAATGCGTATACCTTGTTTAAGTTAAAAGTCAGTATTCAAGTAATCACTCCTCTCAATATGCTTTTACTTTGTTTTAGTTTAAAGACACCATTCAAGTATTTGATTAATCACTTGTATATGATTAGTAGTATCAATAGTACTGTTTCCAAACAAAAAATGTATTTGAATTAATCTTATATAAATATGCGTATATCAATAATATTACTTATACATATAACAATTAATCATATGATTTCTATCTTACGCTTCAGGTATGCTCATCTCTTTGGAAGAACGTTTTTTATGAATTCACAGACAAAAAAGTTTTTGCAATTGGGTACTGTTATGAGCTAACCAAATCCAATTTAACTGCTGTTAAAGAGGTGAGGTTTAAGGAAATGGAGGAAAAGTCGCAATTGATTACAAATGAAGGACTGAAATTTGGGATGGCACAAGTAGGGTTTTCTACGGCAGCAATGGACGAGGTGAGATTTTATATATGCCTGATTTCAACGTTAGGAAGGCGAAATCGTATCTAGTCATTCTGGCTCTTGACAGCCGATTAAGCGCCCTTTGTTTGCAATAGTATATACTTCTAAACATTAAACTACTTATTGCCAGGAAAACGGGAATCGGGAGTGATATGCTTGTCTTCGGCATATTGATTCAATGAGTTAGCACCTTCACAAATCTGACATCATTATGCTAAGAAGCAAGTGTGCAATAATGTTTAAGACTTTTGTTTGATCTGATCAAGACTCGAACTCACGGACTCATTAATCTACCTATGGGCCACCATAGCGGAAGTTGATCAATTTGGGACGCATTATGAACAACATGTATTGAAGATTGAAAACTGACGAATATGACTAAGTGGATGGAAATTTTCAATCCAGACAGGTCAGGGATGGCAACAATTTGGTTAACATTTTATCTATCGTTCTTATTCATCAAACAGTTTTTCAGAACTTGACTTCCTTATTGCTCACAATTTACATTTATTATCTATCATTAGTGTGTTGCTTCAAAACAGCGGAAAGTTGTTAATGATAACACCGACCGGATCATTCATTAAACTTAAATTTTAGATACCGTTTTCTAGCCACCCGTTCTATATTAAGAGGTCAGGGTATTGACTGGTTCACTCTCTGAGAGTTTGTTCTGATTTAAAAGCGAGTTTTAGCTAGTCTTTGGCATAAAAAGTCTGTGACCTAGTACCTCAACAAACCGTTGCCCTGAGTTCGCGGTACTAACATATACTCGCATATTGTTACGCATTCACCAACTTGTTTATTGATTAAATAAACATTAAAACATTCTTGTCAAAAAGAGCAGAAAGATACTGATGCGACGTTAGGCAATATAACAACCATCCAAACAATTAACAAATATTTTAATGTTTTAAACAGAGTTTATTTTTGGTTATTTACAGCATCCTGTTTGGGATCTTATTTACGGTGCTCCTGGAATAGACGATGGAAAAGGTAAAGAATGACATATATACATAATTGATGTGAAACCAATATAATACACATTCTTATTGTTCATATTGTGAACTGTTTTTATAATAATAATAATAATTATTATTATTATTATTATTATTATTATTATTATTATTATTGAACTGATATTGTGAAATATTGTCCCGAGTTGAGTCTACATGTGCACTTTCTTGCGAGTATTTAATATTTCGCAATATTAGTTCAATAACCATTTTATTATTTAGCAAAATACATTTCATTCAATTTCATTTTCTTCCGACTTTTTCTCAAAATTTACAGATATTGCACTAGTTTTTTATATTATTATAAGAATTAGTGCTATATCACAACAGCCACTCGATGTTCTCTTCAGCCATGATTCCAACGATAGTGTTGGGTAACAAAGTGTGCAATATTGAAAATGGATTTGGAAAGCCTCGGACCATAATAAAGTTTGCGTGCAAATATCGATATATATTGCACGCTAACACAATGAAATTGATCGTTTTATTTCTATGTAAAACGTATATAATTTATTTTTTTATTTTTTGTTATTATTTTATATATATATATATATATATATATATATATATATATATATATATATATATATATTTGCTAATTTTACATTGTTTTATTGTAGTAAAACGTTTTTATATTGACAATTTTTACATAGTTATATATCTTATGTTAATTTTTCTCTAAGTTTTTGATTGTTATGGTTAAGCAAACAGGTATGTTTGTTCTCTATTATGAATATGTGGGTAACAAATTTATAATGGAGTTCAATAGATGTAAACACACCAATATGCCTTTTAAGTTTTCATATTCGAGGTCAATAGATTTAGTCACGCTAATATGCCTTTTAAGTTTTCATATTCGAGGTCAATAGATTTAGACACGCTAATATGCCTTTTAAGTGTTAAATATAACAATTATGATTCCTTTCAGGAGGGTTTGTTTTTGGAAATTCCAACAAAACTGGAAAATCTTCATACAAGCACTATAGGATTGAAGATGATATCATTCTTAAGAATGGCACAAAACTTGGCGCATTTGCTGGTATGTACTTAGATATCAATGTTTGAAATATAAATTTCATATGAATTTGTGTAGCATCTGTTAAGCATTTTTGCACTTGTGCGCTTAAAATAGTAATAGATGCCTACCAACCTACCGAATACCCAAAATAACGAATTATCAATAACTACAGACATGTATACCAGATTTCACAGTAACCAATTAAGATAATATGAGCATTATGATCACATATGGCAATTAATATACCGAACACAAACATACCAGTCCATGTCCAAATAACAATGCCAAAAACGCAAACATACCAGTCCATGTCCAAATCACAATCTCAAAACACAAACATACCAGCCCATGTCCAAATCACAATGCCAAAAACACAAACATACCAGTCCATGTCCAAATCACAATCCCAAACACAAACATACCAGTCCATGTCCAAATCACAATCCCAAAAACACAAACATACCAGTCCATGTCTAAATCACAATCCCAAAAACACAAACAAACCAGTCCATGTACAAATCACAATCCCAAACACAAACATACCAGTCCATGTCCAAATCACAATCCCAAAAACACAAACATACCTGTCCATGTCTAAATCACAATCCCAAAAACACAAACAAACCAGTCCATGTCCAAATCACAATGCCAAAATCACAAACATACAAGTACATGTCCAAATCAAAATGCCAAAAACACAAACATACCAGTCCATGTCCAAATCACAATCCCAAAAACACAAACATACCAGTCCATGTCCAAATCACAATCCCAAACACAAACATACCAGTCCATGTCCAAATCACAATCCCAAAAACACAAACATACCAGTCCATGTCTAAAGCAGAATCCCAAAAACACAAACATACCAGTCCATGTCCAAATCACAATGCCAAAATCACAAACATACCAGTCCATGTCCAAATCACAATCCCAAAAACACAAATATACCAGTCTATGTCCAAATCACAATCCCAAACACAAACATACAAGTCCATGTCCAAATAACAATCCCAAAATCACAAACATACCAGTCCATGTCCAAATCACAATCCCAAAAACACAAACATACCAGTCTATGTCCAAATCACAATCCCAAACACAAACATACAAGTCCATGTCCAAATAACAATCCCAAAAACACAAACATACCAGTCCATGTCTAAATCACAATCCCAAAAACACAAACATACCAGTCTAAGTCCAAATCACAATCCCAAAAACACAAACATACCAGTTCATGTCCAAATCACAATCCCAAAACACAAACATACCAGTCCATGTCTAAACCATAATCTCAAAACACAGACATACCAGTCCATGTCCAAATCACAATGCCAAAAACACAAACATACCAGTCCATGTCTAAATCACAATCCCAAAATCACAAACATACCAGTCCATATCCAAATCACAATCTCAAAACACAAACATACCAGTCCATGTCCAATTCACAATGCCAAAAACACAAACATACCAGTTCATGTCCAAATCACAATCCCAAACACAAACATACCAGTCCATGTCCAAATCACAATCCCAAGAACACAAACATACCAGTCCATGTCTAAAGCAGAATCCCAAAAACACAAACATACCAGTCCATGTCCAAATCACAATGCCAAAATCACAAACATACCAGTCCATGTCCAAATCACAATCCCAAAAACACAAACATACCAGTCCATGTCCAAATCACAATCCCAAACACAAACATACAAGTCCATGTCGAAATAACAATCCCAAAAACACAAACATACCAGTCCATGTCTAAATCACAATCCCAAAAACACAAACATTCCAGTCTAAGTCCAAATCACAATCCCAAAAACACAAACATACCAGTCCATGTCCAAATCACAATCCCAAAACACAAACATACCAGTCCATGTCTAAACCACAATCTCAAAACACAGACATACCAGTCCATGTCCAAATCACAATCCCAAAACACCAACATACTAGTCCATGTCCAAATCACAATCCCAAAACACAATCATACCAGTCCATGTCCAAATCACAATCAAAAAGTATAATAAGAAAGTAAAAACTGGTCAATTATGTTAATACGTACGAATGAACTTTTACCAAGGAAGTGATACTTAGGAATAAAAAAAATCGTCCTGTTCTAGCTAATTACATCCGCCACATGCGAATACAAATTTGGGAATGACGGAAAAATAAAAATATGGATCAGCAGATATATCCAGTTTATAATTCATCACTTATAGCAGAAACTATTTTATTAATATTGGTCAATTTTTAGTTATGTGATCTGTAATAACTTGTGTGATAATCTTTTAAAATTGACCGGCAAGATGTGATAATATAATTGTCATCCTGTAACAACCTTCAGAATAAGAACATTTCAAGGGAGATAACCTCAGCTCCTAGTCTCACAATTTGTCCTTCATCAAAATTTTCCTGAACTTAAATTTGGCATATTTTGACTCATCTGAAAAATGCAAGTTAACGTCTTTGTCAAAACTAAATACAGGTATTATAAGCTGGATGTGATCTTTAAAATTATATCTTAATTATCTGATTATGACAATAAACTAAATTATTGGGATGTTAAAGTTGTTTGATTTTAGGTAAGAAAAATCTCAGTTACTCTTACTTAAGAAATGATTGTAAAAGAGGATAAAATATTCAAATGTAAAAACAAAACAAATCTGCTGTCCAATTTATTATCATCTATTGAAAGTTCATTATTATCAACCCTTGAAAGGTTTTGTATTCAATGATTGTGTATACAAGTCCAATTCCACAAATTTTATTACAATACAATTCACATGCTTTCATTTTGATTTTATTCTTGTCAAGGCTACTCTATAGGCGCTGGAAAATTTGGTCAACCTTTCCCGTTTCCTCTGGTTGTAATAGGTATCCCAAGATTCAGCAACCAAAATGAAGGCCATGTTGGTGCTGTGAGTACATGTGTTATTAATATTATGAAAACATTTAATGTTTGTGTCTCATTATGAGTATGTAAGATTGATGAAAATTTAAATAAAATGTAAAATCAGGATTGCTTTTCGCAGAAACGAAATGGAAGGAACTCTTGTAATTATTTAAATACTAAGAATAATAATTCTGTAGATAATTGGTTTTGGTATTTTAAACATAATTTTGAAAGGTATTTAACACATACCATTGCGTCATCTGACTCTCAATTCTTAGGTCATCAAGGAAAAACATCATTCAAATAAACCTTTACGTTATTTTCTTATAAATTTATAAATTTTATATATTAATCTTGCTTTATTTTATTTGAATGTTTCTATTTATAATTGTTTGTTGTATTCATTGGTTATTTTTTGCCAAGTATGGGTTTAACAGTTCGTTTATTTTGCTTTGTATATATTTCTATTACTATCTACTGCCGAGAAACGGACCAGGTAATACAGTTCAGTCTTTTCGTCTGTCTGTCCATGAGTCAATAAATATTTCCTAGATTAGTCCTCCCCGATTATTATCCATGCTCTCGTAGCGAAAAGACCACTGCG
This sequence comes from Tegillarca granosa, assembly GCA_029721355.1. Classification (NCBI taxonomy): domain Eukaryota; kingdom Metazoa; phylum Mollusca; class Bivalvia; order Arcoida; family Arcidae; genus Tegillarca; species Tegillarca granosa. The sequence continues at coordinate 4,627,762 of CM056608.1, forward strand.
GTAGCTCAGTTGGTAGGTTGCTCGCTCCGTAAGTAGGAGGTCGTGGGTTCGAACCCCTAACGGGTCTGGCCAAAGACTGGAAAGTGGATAGTGACTATTCCCTTGCCAAGCACTCGGCATTACAAAATGAAAGTTAAAGTTTTTTGGATAAAAGAACACTGCTGTATAATGTCATCAGCGCAACGCAGGGACAAAATTTTCCACTTTCGCCTTTAGCTGGCGACGTCTCGATATAAGTGAAATGTTCTCGACTGGGGTGTTGAACACCATTACTCAACTCAACTTGAAGTGAAAAGCTGAATGTTTGCTGATAGGAACATTGTTATTAATCAACTTTAGGTCTACACCAATACTTATATTTAGACAATATGCTTTTGATTCCTTATAGAAACTAATAACCATTAGGAGTTTTTTTTAATTTTTTCATTTGAGTTATTTTTTATCAGGAGTTATGGCCCCTTTAAAATGTTTCAATTATTATTTTTGTCCTGATTAGATCTCTGTAATTCTAGATTATGATTTAGTAAAACCAGGTAGGATTAATAAACATAATGCTTGTGTATATGTTGTTTTTCTGTTGTGGTTGAGTTTTCTTAAAAGTAAACCGCATTTGTTCTTCTTTTAATGATGTTTTGTTTGGTATTATATCTATTTTTGTTATTTAACATAAAAAGTTAATAAAACTTGACAGGCAAGATAAACGTTATGCATAATGTCTATATTGTATTTTCTCCTGATTCGTTGCTTTTGAATATTATGACCCTTTTGAGTTGTAAATGTTATATAATTATTTTCGTTCTTTTGTATTATTTGATTTCAGGTTATTTTGTTATTAGTCGGAGAAGATGGAATGAGGACATTAAAAACACTGACTGGTGATCAGGTGAGTTATTTTTATCAATAATTTTACTCTATGGTCTACAATTCGTCTCATATCACAACATATATTAGAATTGTTCATTCATAATTGTGACTGTTTTCAAACTGCATATTTCAGACCGGAAGTGGATTTGGTTCCACAATATGTGTAGCTGATATAAACGGTGACGGTAAAGACGATTTACTGATTGGGGCTCCGTTATCTACCTTCGGAATTGGAAAAGACAATTTGTATGAATGTGGAAAAGTTTTCGTTTATTATGGAACTGGTGATGTAAGTTTATGAAAAATATGCTCTAAACCTCTTCATTAAAATTTGTTCAATTTTCTGTTTATTTAAATTGATAAAAATGGATTCCAAACCAACCCATGGCTAACCGACTCGATAAAAGTGAAAGAACCTTTACTTCATTTAACGTGAAAATTGTGCTTTTTTTACTTTCTTTAATTGATTTGTGCACACTTTTTCCATTTTCATTTTCTGGAAATATAAATATTCGTTAAACATGTAAATTCCAGTATTTACAGATAAAGTTGTAATATCTATTCATAAATATAAATATAAACATTATAAGCATTGATTTCTTTTTTTTTTTTTTTTTTTTTTTTTTTTTTTTTTTTTTTTTTTTTTTTTTAAACATTTTACCTATTTTAAAACTTTTCGAACAAAGATTGTATTGATAAAATTATAAATATGTATATTAAAATATTTGATTCGTAATTCTTGTACATGTATAATTAAATGTGGTGCATTTGAATGTTTTTGTTTTAATTTTACTCTAATTAATTGTGAATGCCATATATCCAAGTGAGCTTGAAATAAGACACGACAGATTTTCCATGTTCTGCTTCATATTTGGACATACATGTATACCTCAATTATGACATCCACGAAAGGTTACATCTGAAGCTGTACGGCAAACGGGATAGCTTCAATTTTTCTATTGTCAACTTTCCGTTTCTTTTCAGTAATATCCCTGATTCTCCTGCCTGTGAGGTATGTTTCACAGTTAATACATTATGGCAGAGCTTGTTCCGACTATGTGAACTTTCTACAACGAAGCAAACTGCTTACAACTAAATTGTTGACGCAAGAATATTGCAAGCCTAGGCTAATCAAGGCCCTTAAAAAGTTTGATTTCCGTCATCACAATATTGTTAAGTATGTAGTCACTGTATTCAACTTTATACTGGATATATTTGACCTACCATAGTTCTTTGTTCATTTCATTCTCAAAACTGACTTGCACAAGACGGGTGTAGCTAGCTAGACAGGAGGTGCTTACCCTTCCGGAGCACACGGCCTCACTTACTTGATGGAAGTTCACGTGTATAACTAATTTTGCCAGCTTTCAAAGTTTTTACTTTGGTTTTGGGATTGTAATTTGGACAAGGACTGGCATGTTTGTTTTATTATTATTAATAAAATGAATTGATTAGTTAATACAGATTATATTTTGCTTTAATTTTTAATTTATTTGTAGTCAAACTATGTTCGCAAAGTACCAGATAACCAAAATCTGCTTGGAATGCAAAAGCCAAAAAGTCGATTTGGTTTATCAATTGCAAGCGTTGGAGATATAAATGCAGATAGCTTTAATGGTGAGAAACCTGTTTTCTGTACAGAATTAAACTTCAAAAACGCAGTCTAAAGTAAAGTTTATGTTTTTAATGCTTTTAGTATTTCGAGAAAAGTTTTAATTGAATCAAATAAAAGGAAACTATAGTTTTCCGTTTGTTTTGTATGGTATATGTTTTTCTTATTGTTGCATGTGTTGGTTGTTTAAAAGACATACATTTCTGTTTCACATTTTGCTCTTTCAGTTAAAAAGCTGACCAGTTTATAAATATTTCAGTCCAGATCTCTTGATTTGGACAGTTAAAGGTTGAACCACACTTCTTGATTAAAACAAAACAATACTCAGAATGCAAAACGATTAAGTGTTATAGCGAAAAAAACATTTTTGCTTTTATAAATAATATTCTGGTTTTATTTTCATGAAGTGTGTTTAAATTTTGGAACAAAACTCCCTTTGAGGCAAACATGAAAAATTTTTTTAAAAGTTTCGATTTTTATTAACTCAGTAGGTAGTTCTTTGTGATGTCAAAACAAGAACCTTGTGGCAGAATTTTCAACTGTTTGTTCTCTCAAACAAAGCATTCCCTAACTGGATTTGGATCTATATAATTTTAGAACTTTAAATTCATTTTATATGTTTAGATTATCCTTTTTATCTATAAACTTTTTCGGCCCCAATTGTCACTGATGAAGAATAAATTTCCAAAATGTGACCATATGACACATCACGTTTATTGTGGATTTTTTGTCATTTACCTTTGATTCACTCAACAATAAACTTATTTCCTGCTATAGCTAATTTTTGCAATTTGCAAAATGCAGACTGAGATCAAATTTCCATTCTATTTCTGAATATTTTTAATTATTTTGGTGGTACATGATAGAAATAGAAGTAAAATACTAACTCAAACCAGGTCTAATGACTTTACAATTCCCTGCTTTGTTTTGCCATGTAGTAACTGTCAAGTTTGGTGGTTGTAGTACTGATTAAATTTCACCCCATTTGACTTTTTTGATAAATGTTTCATAAGCACTTTAAAAAAAAACAAACGTTTTATTTTACAAAACAATGCACTAACAATTATCGATGTAAGACAAGGTTATATCAGTATTTACAGACATTAAGCTTGTGATTATTCTGAAACCTTTAGTTGTTATATATAACACAAATACCAGAAATTTATTCCTCATTAGTGACACACTTAGATTAAAAAGTTTGATAGATGAAACGCATAGGCCAAACAGTTGAAAATAATGAATCTAAAGTTCCAAAATTATTAAAATCCAAATCCAGCTAAGGAATGCTTTGCATGAGGGAACACACCTTAGTTTTAAATATCCGATTCATTTTAGACATTATCATTGGTGCACCTTATGAAGATGATATGAATGGTGCTATTTACATTTACAACGGAAGAAGAGGCAACATCAATCCAAAGTATTCGCAAAGAATCTCAGGAAAAAGCTTTCAACCAAATCTTCATGCATTTGGAATGCAGATATCATCAGCATTTGATATTGACGAAAACCAGTATGGAGGTATGCACAATTATATAAACACTTTAAACTTGCAAAACCAAGTACACTTTGAATTATTTTGCAAGCTTTATTAACAAGTCAGTGTACTGATTGTTAACTCATTAAGTTTAGTCTAATCCTAAAACAAACATTTGTACAGCTGTAAAATCTTTCCAAAATAAATAAATAAATAATTAAATAATATAGCAACTTCATAACTGATGCAGAACAGAAAATGAATAATTTAAACAGTTATTTTATCATATACCAAAAAGGAAAAGAATATGGTATTTCAAAGAAATTAATTATGTCATTAAAAGCTAAAATACATTTCCATGACTAAAACTTAATAATAAGATAATACTCTAACACAATAGAAATTAAGCAGTGCAAATGAAAACGACATCTTTACTTATATAAGACATATTTTAATTAAATAAAGAACACTATCTTACTAGTATACAATTTGCTTATTAGAATTAGACTAAATGTACAATAAAAAGCAAAAATGTTATGAACAGAAGCATAAACAAATGTAATTTGTTTTGTTTGCCACGAAGTTTAAGTAAATTTGTTTTTCCAATGGATTAACACATTTGCTTTACATAAAAATAGAAAAGAACACAATTTTAGCTAAAGCTTGTTGTAAGAACATTTAATTGATAATTTTTGCAATAACTTATCATGTACCCAGAAACGCAGAAAGATATGACGAACATCCAATTTATAAAATAACAAAATTAACAAGTACACATTTCCGTTTCAATTATAGCTGTATCACAAAAAAAAAAATAAATAAATAAAAAAAAAAAAAAAATAAAAAAAAAAAAAACAACTTTAAAGCAGGCAATTGGACATTGTTATTATCTTGTTTGTCTTATCTTTTTACTGTTTGTGTGTTTCTTTTATTAAAGTTGTTGTTTCAATGTTCGTGGATAAAATAATAAAGCCAAGTTAGGTGTTTTTATACAACATATCGTATTTAGATTTTGCAGTCGGTGCTTATATGTCAGACACAGTTATTCTACTTCGTACCAGACCAATTGTAAATATGACAGCAACAATGACAATAATGCCGGATGTCATTCCATTAAACTCAAGTGGGTTAAATTGCTCAGTCGACCCGACCAAGCCTTGTGCACAAATTCAACTTTGTTTCAAGTTTGAAGGCTTAGGGGTTGATGATGGTATATGTAAGTACATTTTTATAGAATACAAGATCAAACATGTGTGTGTGTGTTCGATGTGTGTGGGTGACTGAACTTTTTCTTCAAAAAAATTAAATCAAACACAAACACACGCTCAAATAACAATCCTAAAAGCAAAAACGAACTATGAAAACTACCCAATTGTAATATACATGTATACCAAAACTTGCACCAGGGAAGAAAGTCTTTGTACTCCGAAAGTGTTAACATCCACGATAATTTTATTGAATTTATTTATATATTGATTACGAATAGATTATTTGCAAGTCTGTCTCTATTAAAACACAGCGATAGCTTAAAGATCGGCATATAATAATTTGTAGTGCATCAAGTTTAGTGAATATTTAGGAGATTTCTATTTCAGTGATTGATTTTGACGTTAAAGCCGACACTAGAAGAACAGAAGCTAGAAAAACCAGTAGGATACAACTATTTATAGGTGAAGAGAAACACACTGATGAAGCAACAAAGATAAATTTTAAAGTAACGAAAGGCGAAAAAACTTGCACAACCATAGATGGTCGTGTACAGGTAAAACCTACTAAATTAAAATGTCTATATTAAAAATCTTTATATATTAAGTGAGACAAAACGTTTCTAAATATCCACTTATACTTGAATTATAAAAAACTCGAAAATATTAAAGCACTGCTGAAAAACAATACATCGCTCCATCTTTGTTTTGGTCACTAAGGTGCTCTGACGTTCTGTGCTTAACGAGTCGCCGAATATCAGGTAGTTCAAGAACATCGTTTACGTTTTGATGTTTAATCTCTAGTGCTTAAATAATAATAACTTACTTTGGCAATAGGTCTTTGATTTAAATTAGCAAATTAAAATATAAGACGGTTGTAAAACATTATGGATATTTTATTTGTAGACGATTTCAAGAGAATTCTATGGTGCTATATCCGAAGACTTAAAAATAATTGCAGAATTTAGGCTAAGTAATGAAAGTCTTCCTGGTAGAGTTTTTCCGATTCTGAATGAACAGTTCAGTAGGACAGTCGAAAAATCAGTAAGTTTTTGTAATAAAACATATACTTTTTACTTGTTGTATATTCTTTTTTTATGAATTGTCAAATCACAATTCCGAAATTAAAATAAATCGTATTCCGTTCGTTCTATGAATAGAACATAGTCCATAGTAAGAAGTTTTAAAATTACATTTATATCCCTTGTTGTTTTCTTTTCCTTTTTGAATAACTTGTTTTTGTGACCATTGTCCATAGGCAAATTGTGTATGTTTATAAGCTATTTAAACTTCTTTCAATATTTCTAAACCCTATCCTAGCTTCGGAGTTATAAATCTTGACATCACTGCTATTCTGAAATTTTATATAACCACAGTTCCATGTTCCTTTGACTTTGCACGTGACAGGTGTAGCTAGCTAGACAGGAGTTGCTCGCCACTTCGTAGCACCCGGTCTCGCTTTCTTAATGGAAGTTCAAGTGTATAATTGAATTAACAAGTTTGCAAAGTTTTTTTCAGGCACGAGGGGACTTTTATTCGGACATGGACTGGCTGCGGTCGGTATATTGTTTGCTTACGTCATATGATAACCCTTAATGACGTAATAGTACACTTAATAAAGGTACACCCTAACCCGAATAGTTTAATCAGTGGATTAACTAAAATACAAAGTTAGAGTCAGGAACGGCAATTTTAATACGTAAACAATCATCGAATGAATTCAGAATAATGTTTATTTGAGATAATTTATATTCGGTATGATATAACAAATATTTCATGGGGTTACGAGTTCTTTTACAGTTTATAGACCTTCTCTCCATATCATATTTACAGGGTGCCTGCCTGGTCCATAAAATGAGATGTAGCTTGCAACCCCATGAAATATCTGTTAAATATCTGTTGATCATGCTTTTTAAAGGGAAGTAATCTGGTTTTCTCAGGATTAGTTTTCTTCAATTGTTTTATTTCCACTTTCAAAATCAGTGACTGATTTCAAGTAAGTATTCTTCAATACTCCAAAAAGTAGTTTGAAATCAATTTTTTTATAAAAAAAGTGCTTATCCTTTTGTTTATATTATAAAGTTTGCAGAATTTTTATTTTAGAATAAATCTAAAACACATTGCATTCTTATTCTTTTAAATACTTAGATTAGTCACAAGTTCTAAATCCAAAATTTCAGCACATCAGCTACTTTCAATAACATATTTTTATTTTTTATTTAAAGGCATACTTTGAAAAAGAATGTGTAGAAAAATGTCGATCAAATCTTAATTTAGAGATGTCGGTCGTCGGATTATCTAAGGAAATCGTAGTTGGAGAAACGCAAGAAGTTGCGGTCAGGATAACAGTCAAGAACAGGAACCAACCGTCTTATGCTACTTCTGTGTTGATACAAATCAGTAACAATACTGAGTATTTAGGTTCACAAATTTTTGAGGGTTCGAGAGCTGTAACCTGCATACTTCATGAAAATCAAACAAACTCAGTCGGAAATGATGTTGTTGAATGTGACGTCGATAGGCCACTTTATCAGCACCACGTAGTAGACTTTTTAGTTCGACTTAATGTCTCATTGGGTGCGTTGGTACCATGTGAACAATGTTTTGATAATATGCTGTCAACAGTACATGTCATTGCTAACGTAGATACTCAAGGTAGTATAGAAGAGGATCCATCTGATAACAGGAAAACTGTTAGTTTGCCAATCAAGTTTGAAACAATATTAGAAGTGAATGGGTGAGCAAAAATTTTAATTTTTGATTGGTTTTGTATTAGCCTTGGTTAAAAATTATAAACCTGCATATTTTATTTTCATGGCCAAATGTAACAGGAGAGAAAAATGTAGCAAGGGACGTTTCGCAACATCATAAGGACGCTGCTACACCCACTTAGCTACCCCAACAAAAATTTCGTGCCTGGTCTGCCACAGTCCATCATTACCTTTTTTACTTTTAAAACGTTATCGACAATCAGTATTTTTTTCTAGTAGAAGTCTTTATTTTTAAGTAATTTTTATCCGAGGTCTTAAATTGTGCAAAATTTGTCACGATGTTATAATGCACAAAGTTGCTTATTTCCCGGCCTATTTATGAAGCATAGTTTAAATTTGTGTTTTACTTTCTGATTTGCAATTAAAAAGATAAAATGAAATAAATCCCGCTTTCATATATGCCTTAATTGCTTTAGTCACAAAATTTTAATTATTTTTGATAATTTCGGATTTTACAGATTTCTGATTTCTAATCTTTTAACGTAGGTTAAACGTTGGCTTATTGCTATTTGCATTACTATGTACGACGGACATCTATTGACATGAAGTCTGATTAATGAAACTGATTGCCGAAGTCAACATTTCTATTGTAAATTTGTCTTCTTACAATTGAATATGTACCACGCAGAAATATAATGTCATTGTTTACAATTGGTATACTTTAATCATTTCAGTATTTCTAAACCTGAACAACATAAATTGTCATCTGAGAATAAAGATGACTATTTTGAGTTTAGCCATGAATATTTTGTTTACAACACGGGACCGAGCCCTCTTCCCACTACAAGGATTATTCTTGACATACCGGTCAAAGGTGATAGCGCAGAAAAACTAACTGAGAAAAATCAGATATCTGTAAGTACAATTCATTGTGAACTTATAAAGTTACGTAAATATCAGTGCACATGACTGTTGTAGCTATCTAGACAGGCGGTGCTTACCCTTCCGGAGCACACGACCGGTGTAACGACGAAAAATGACCCCCGTAGAATAATGACCGGGGTAATTTTTCTACGTAGAAATTTCACCCCCTGGTCAATATTCTACGTAGAGAAATGACCCCTTTTTCGTAGAAAGTATGGCCTTGGGGTCATTTTTCTCCGTGTGGATTGTAGAAAAATGACCCCGTAGAATAATGACCTATGTCATTTTTTGATGCAAAAGGCTGATTTTGGTAGGAATATTCTTGTCGGAAAATAAATAGGGGTACTTGAAAATCACGCAGTCTTCTGATGTGAAGTGTTTATTTCATGCGTTCTACCCACTATACCTAAAATCAATAAAACAAGATGATTATCCCAATTAAAGGAAAGCGAATAACAGTTCCATGACTATAGAGCAAGAATACCCACCTTCTTAGATTTGTTTTATCAAATTTAATTTATAAAATATATTTCCACCATTAGGAACTTTGGCCAGCACGATTAAAGGGACGTAATCCGTTTATGAAAACCTGTACCTGTATAAGATAGCGTGGATATATATACAGCTATCTTAACTGCCCGTACGACGTTAATTAATTATTATTTAATTGATTGATTTCTGACGACAATAATTAATGTTCTGAAGCAATAATTTAGTTCTGTAATTGAATAAATCCTTCCGAAAGTAATTAATTCATAATTGATTAATTCATTAATGAATCGATTAAATCTATTAATTTTAACAAGAAAATTATTTAATAAATCAATTAAATAAATGAATTAACGTCTTAATGTTGTCATCAAATTCATAATAATTATAATGACTTTATTGCATAAAGCATACAAATACTTGTAGCACATAAACAAAATAATTGTAAATGTAACATGGCAGTCGAAATAATATTAATAATTGACTGGTCGGAAGGACCAAAAAAAAAAATCAATATAAAGTAGCTTAAATGATAATTAATTACAGTTATAAAATAACATAGGTTAATACATGAATGCATATAATATTACAGGTTTATTATAATAATAATAATATACAATAGGTAATTCATAATTGTTTAGCAACGTTTCCGTGTTTAAATCCAAAATAAATAAATTTTGATAAATTTCAAATATATTTGTAATGAACCACTAAACGGAGTCCGCTTGGGTGATTAGCTAAAATTTACTATTATTTTGAAGTTGTACTTCTACTTTTATTGAGTTATTCAACAAGCTTTACAGCTGCATCGTAGTAGTTGTAATTTCGAAATGGAATGTTCTACATGTGCTGAGAGAGAGAGGGGGAGAGTGTGTGTGTGTGTGTGTGTGTGTGTGTGTGTGTGTGTGTGTGACCACAGTAGAAAGTAAATAAATAGATAAATATAAACATTTGAACGTTTTCATCAAACTTTATTTCTCTCTCTCTCTCTCTCTCTCTCTCTCTCTCTCTCTCTCTCTCTCTCATTTCATTTTTTTTTAAATTCATTCATTTACACACGAATTATAATTGGTTAACGTATTTAATCAGAGACATAGTGTAATGAAAATCTCTGATTTAATTATCTCTGGCATTACTACTCGGGTAGATTAAACATCAGAATCCATTACTAGCTATGGGTATTAAAAGAGATTATCTTATCAGGTAGAATTAACTATCTTCTGGTCAAAATAAGATTGAATTTGCTTCTGTTATCAAATAGTTACGTAATTTTTGATGAGGTATGTCGATAATTCACTAGGAACCACGATCTGTTAATTACCTATGCTCGATATTCAAAAATACGCTTTCGTTTCGTTCAGTTCAATAAATAAGTTGTACAACGAATAACTTAGAGCTGAGACGTTAGATAGATTATACATTAGATAATAAATAAATAAATAAATAAATAGATAAATAATAAATAAATAAATAAATAAATAAATACTGGTGCGTTATAAGCCGACTCAGGTGGAAAAGTGAAAAGTAGAGTTCTTCTTAATTCACCAAAAATATTAATATTCGCAACTTTTTTTTTTTAAATTAAACATAAGATTTGTCAATATCTCTTTTTTCCTCGGAGTTCAAAATCATTTTATTATTTCAGCTAGAGCGTGCGACACGAAATATAGATATTTAGGATTATGACGAAGGAATGATTGTGAAACTAGGGCAGGATTTCTTGAAATATTCACCAAAATTATACATAATGTCTTAGTGATTGAGACCAGTTAATAAAGACTGTTAAGCTGATCAGTATTTGAATGAAGAACCTAACCAAAATCCTTATGTTACTGTTTAAATAAAAAAAATTTGATTCTGTGGTGAAGCAAAATCCATGGAAAACACTAAAAAATTTGTACTTTAATTTATGTTTTTAACTTTTAAAATTTAAAAAAAAAAAATTAATTCGGTATGCAATGATCTAAATGTAATTGTTAATTTTAATCAAGTTTAATTTCGATTTCAATTAGGTCAAACATGAAGGTCAAGGGGTAAAAAATCATAGCATGCTCGAGAACTTCTCGTTTCAGGTAATGCAAATACGAAAGCCCTATCTTTTCCCAATCAAGAAATATACCATTTTTGAAAAGTAGGTCAACCTTCAAGGTCTAGGTCACAGGGTCAGAAAACGTAGTTTTAGAAAGGTCTTATCACAGATATTATACATATATAAAATGATAGCCATATCTCTTTTTTTATCAAAAATCATAGTAAATTTGGTAAGATCTTGTCGCAGGTAATATACATGTGAAATATGAAAGCCCTATCTCATTTGGTAAGATCTTGTCGCAGGTAATATACTTGTGAAATATGAAAGCCCTATCTCAGTCAAAGGTTACGACCAAGGTTAAAGTTTTTGTGACAAATTTAAACAGACAGACTTGCAGACGAATGAGATTAAATGTCCCCTTGTCCCATTGAGGAAAACAATGCCAGGCTCTTTCATGGGATAGATTTGGGGGGGGGGGGCGTTATCAGGGGAAAATGACAGCTGAAAAAAATTATTAGCTCGCACATCCTCCTTCCCAAACCCCTACACCTTGAAAGTCATGTGCAGATAAATATAGTAACATTTTTTCTACATTGGTGAATCTCGGCCAATCACAAAGAAATAGAAATTATCAGAAGTCCATGAATTACAGTAATTTATGGGGGTCATTTTTCAACGTGTGTGGTGTCGCAGAATAAACGGTCTGGAAGGGTTTTCTACAGTCGAAAAATGACCCCACTTGCCGTAGAATAATGACCGGGGGGTCAAATTTCTACGTAGAAATTTGACCCCCAGTCATTATTCTACGGGGGTCACTTTTCGTCGTTACACCGGCCTTTATGGAAGTTCACGTGTATAGCTAAATTGGCCAGTTTTCGAAGTTTCTACTTCTGGGGGGGAGGGGTATGATTGGGACATAAACAGGTATGTTAGGTCACAATAAAAAATAACTTTGTTTCCCCTTGCCCTACCCTTACTTCTGATACTGGGTAGGTAGGTAGGTTTTTTTTCCCTTATAATTTTCTTTTCTGGTTAGAAAACATTCTTCACATGTCACCTTGTGTGTTGACTAGTACATCTTCATCACTACTGCGTTTGTATCGCATTGAATTTTAACTGTATAAGCGTCTTGACAACTAGGACGGTTGGCGACTAAATCGTGAAAAGTAAAGAGAAACGAACTGCAATCTATTATCACAGAATCGCGAAAAAAAATAATTTCAAGTTCCTGTTTAGCTTATAGAAACTATCACCTTGTACAGCTAGAGTTAGTCTTGTTAATTGCTTAAGAATATAAATTCTTAAAAAATCAAACAGATGAACTTGTCTAATTTAATCGGAAATCGTACGCCTTTTTGTTACATTATTTGTTTGTGATCTAAATCACAATTGTTTTCAACCTTCCAGCTATCGAACAGTTTTCTTTCGCACATTTTTTATGTCTTTTCTGCTATCGAACAGTTTTCTTAACATTTCTGCTATCGAACATTTCATATAATTCTATAATTAACCAAAGCTTAATTTTGTTGTGTCATATGTGCACGTTTCGGAAATTCATTCCTCACAAGTGACACTTTGGACCAAAAAAAAGATAATCCAAACATTTGAAAATTAAGGAATCCAAAGTTTAAAAATTATATAATTTATTAGATACAGTCACTTATTAAGTTTTCAGTAGTATAAAACACTTGAGATATACTTTTATTTTACAGGTTGAATCATCATTAGAGGACTCTGAATGTAAACTTCTCAGTTTTATTGATGGGGTTCCAATCGAACAATCCACAACGTCAACTGTGTCTAGCAGTTTATTGGTCTCCACAGCTTCTTCAACAATAAACTCGCGTACAGTCCCGACAGCTAAACCACAAAAACGAAAGAAGCGAGAGACTCAGCCACTTACGGACCAAACTAAAATACAAACTATTACAAATATAGTATGTAATTACATTTTTCTATATTCAATGATTTTTTAAATATGTAATTTGCTTGTTTCATTGTTTGTCTAATATGTATAATAAATTTTTGTAAAATGTTCATGATGAGTGATAAAAGGTTAACCGGTTAATCAAAAACAATTGATTACAATAAGATGACTCCATATTTTTTTTTAAATTTTAAAATAAATGTTTGTGTCTGGTTGCCTACACTACTGTAGATGTTTTCACTGCATGTTGCTCTATTTCTCTATTCTTTATTTTTTATTGTTTTACCAATGAGACCATACATGTAGGACTCGCTATGTTGCAGAGTAATGTTTAATCAGTAATCGTTCGTTCATATGCCGTTTCATTTTTTCCTAAATCCATATGTTCGTTTCGTAATCCACGTCTTACTTAAGGCTGTGCACTGTTGTACTATTTGTTAAAGAACAATTTGAATTGTAGATGCCATAAAACATTGTAACCACACTGTTCAGAGTTATATTATACACATGTATATATAAAGCAAGATGCCGCATTTTTTACTAAGCGTATTTATAGTTTTATTAATGTCTTTTGTTTTGTATTTACTTATTTATTTATTTATTTATTTGTTTGTTTGTTTATTTTTTTTTTTTTTTTTTTTTTTTTTTTTTTTTTTTTTTTTTTTTTTTTTTTTGTTTCCAAAAACATATTTTTTTCAACTAAAGCGATAATTGTAGAAAAAGTTTTCGTTTTTTAACTAAGTAGTTAGTTATTTCATATATATACTGGTATATTTCGTATATGTACTGGTATGTTTGTTTTATTTTTATTCCATATTTAGTAACACATTTAGAAAATTTTCTTCAGCAAATTAAATCTAAAATTAAGAGGTTGTTTAGTAACTGTCTTGTAAAGAAAACGTGCTGAATTTAAACGTTTCCACATTTTCTGAAATGTGCACATATGGCACATCAAAGTTTTACAGGTATTTTTGTTATATATTAAGTCTCAGTTTGATACTCGATAGTAATATTACCTGTATATTTCAGACGTGTGGAACATTTGCTTGTGCAAAGTATCAATGTACACTAAAATCTCTTGATGTTCAAGAAAAAGCATCATTTACGATTAAAACTAGTGTTAAAAAGAGTGCTCTCCCCTTTGGTGAGGTAAGTATATATTAATCAACTCGTTATTTGTTTAAGTTGTACATCTTTTACGACATGTGAAATAAACAACATTTATATACTTAAAACATGGGTTGTTAATAAGTTGTCATATTTATACATTTTCGCTGCTGTTCGAAAGCAAACTGTAAGATTTTATCAAATTTACTTTTGTTAAAATTTTTAATTATTACAATATGTGTAACTTAATCTTTTCATCTCTTTAACAATGAGTGTTTAAGCATTATCACAGGAAAAGCGACATTCATACCCATGACAACAAATATTATGTAAATCAAATTGAATTTCTTTTGAAAATTTATATATATTACGATATGTTTGAATTACGATTTACACTTTAATATCTTAAGTGGTTTAAATGCTTTGTCGCACCTAACACTTTAGCTTCGTGTTTCACCTCGGTCGGAATGAAGTCAGTATCTGAGTACGTGATTTGTTTTTTTACTTTAACTCCTTTATTTGTTTCTAAATAATATAATTAAAATATTACAAAGTAAAATCATTAATCAGACCATTTTTAACATAATCTCAAATTTATTTGCTTTAATTTTAGAATGATGTTTTACTTCGGTATAAAACAAAAGGTGAAGTGGAACAGCCAGCACACAAATTATTTTACCCCTGGAATAGAGGACTTTATTACCAAGTATGTTAAATATCCTATCATACTCAATAAAAAAATCTTAAAATCTGTAACTGAAAAATATGCAATGACTCCAACAAACGCGTCCAAGAACACAAATCTATACAAGAAAATGATATCAAAAAATAAATAAATAAATAAATAAGTAATAAATAAGTAAAATAATATAATAAAAAATAAAATAATATGAAATAAAATAAAATAAATATTATTCAGTTTTTTTGACGTGCATGGGATTATTCAGTGGGATTATACACTGGAATTTTTGTCCAAAGACACAGTATTAGTTGCCATTTTGTTTAAAATTATTTATGCATTAGGAAAACGTCCGGTCATAATAGGCTTTCTCAAACTAATCGCTAAAAATTGTTTGGTTACTAACTAGTTTCTGTCTTGCAACAGTTTAATATATACGACAGTGTTAAAAAAACCCTTTTATAAAACCGCTTAAACTGCGTTGCTATGGAATGACGTCATGTGTTTTGAAAAACACTTTGTGTTTCTCTTTAGACTATATAATGACGTTTTCATGTCTTACTAGATCAATATTTCTATTTATTATTAGGCTCAACAGCTGAATTTATTTCTGTTTAAATGAGTTTAAATTTAGGCCTTTATAAATTCCGGTCATTATTGTCATGTGCAGAATTTTGAATTTTTTTTCCAAAAAAAAAAAAAAAAAAAATTCAAAATTCTGCACATGGCAATAATAACCGAAATTTATACTTTGTTTACATGAAGTTGTGTCCAATTAATTTACATTAGTTGTGTCCAATTAACATTATTTTCTTCTTCAAAGAGTTTTCTAAACTGTTTTAAGATTGTATATTTTTATCAAAGTTTTTTTTTTCTAAAACGCATTTTTCATAAATTTGAAATGTCCATCAGCGATGATTGTGTGAATATTGAATACATGCATAGATAGCAATGTAAGCTGACATGCCTTTTAAACTTTGTATGTTATCATACTTTATAGGCCTATATAGACTTTTTTCCTGAGAAAGTTGTCACACCTTCGACAAAAATCAATATATGGATCATCATCGGTGGATGTCTTGGCGGTGTTGCTCTTATTATTATCCTAGGAATTATTCTATGGAGGGTAGGTGTTTTGCATTATAAAAAATACCAAGCTTAATTGTTTGGAATCATACATTTTAACGTCACATCAGCGCAACTACATATGTGGAAAGAGCATGCTAACATCTTGCAATTATTGATGTTTGTTTGTGCTTTATGCGGTTCTATTCGTTTCTGCACTGTGTACTTTTAGAAACACACTATGAAATTTCTTATATTTTTTATTAATTTTTTTAGAAAGTGCTATTTTGTTGGGTGATAAATTCAAAGAAACAATATAATGCTAATTTACCATAATTTATTTTGGAATCAATAATTATTTTTTAAACTATTCTTGTTAAAAAAAAACCTAATAATGTTTTCAAAGAAACTGCACATAACAAAAAGGGGGCCACAGTTAATGCAAACAAAAAATGTTTTGTTGGACGTGTTTCTGTATTCCCGGTACATATTTCCTTTTATACTTGGGAATATTAGGGCGTATACACTTGAGTCAACTGTTTTTTCGGTGTATTTCCTTGACTTCACATCTTCAGTAGATATTCATGTTCTTATTTATTTTTTGTGCTTGTTCAATTATTTTCTATTTCTTTTTTTATATAATTTTTGTTAGTAATACAATGACCAACTTCCACTTTTTTGTCGTTTTAGTGTGGATTTTTCAAGAGAAAGCAACCAAAAGAATTCAGAGACTGGAAAAGACAGAGTATGCGTAATAGAAGAAGTGTGCGATCTAGTTCGAGTAAAAGCACTAAATCAACATATGAACCCCAAGAGGTCGCAAAACTGACAAGATCTTCAGAAAATCTAAATGGGAGATAACCACACACACACACAGAGAGAGAGAGAGAGAGAGAGAGAGAGAGAGAGAGAGAGAGAGAGAGAGAAAATTTTTCTATGTGCCATGTGTTAATAAAATGTTCTACTCTATTTTATAATTTCTAAGATAACATTTACAAAACTTTATATTCTTTGTACGGAGGAACGAAAGAGGTCGGGATTGTCCAGCAATCTTCGGTATATCTCTTGAGTATCATTCTATATTCGGTTGTATGACGTAGTTTGACTGTAGCTACACCACAAACTCCGTATATATACCGACGGCAACAAAACTTTTGATGTCCCTCATAAAAAGTTGTGTTTTCACTCGGATAGTGAAAAAAATTGATAAGTGCCCAGCTATATTACTTAAAAATCATTTTTGAGTTAAATGATAGTCCACATGAACGCACACAGACATGATAGAGGTTAACGAAATTAGCCGATCGAGTTGTTAGCAGTTGGCTTATATTGCATTATGAAAGAAATTTGAAGAAAAATCAAAAGTTTGAGAAATAAACACAAATCCACGAACAGATTTCCAATACAGTGACTTGACATTATTTTGTTGTTTTTCTTGAAGCTTGAGTATTATTTCGAAAGCAATGTAATTTGTTTTATATTATGTTTTGCAAAATCAAGTTTAAAAAATAAAATTAAAAAACTCTTGTTTTCTAATTTGATTTCAATTAGAATTGCTTGTAGCCATCAAAGATCACACGTCAAAATTTCTAATGTATAACGACAAAACTTTTATCAGTAACCGAAATATGAATCTTTAAAAGCTACAATTGTCAAGTTTCTATTTTTGATTATATTATATCATTAAATATTAAAAAGTAGTACATTACACTGCTCAGAGATGGCATCTGATAAACTTTTACGGTAACACTTAAAAACCATATAATTATATGTCAAAAAGTAAAAAAAACGCCACTAAGTTATCTCAATTGGTAGAGTGCTCGCTTTGTATATGGGAGGTAGGGGGTTCGAACCCCGGCCGGGTCTGACCAAGATTTGAAAATTGGAAGTGACTGTTCTTACGTCAAGCAATGGCATTTAGATATTAAGTATGAAATTTGTTACAATTAATGATATCTTAACTTAAATCATCCAAAAAGAAACTACCAAAACAAAATGGTTTTGAATCATAAAACTTTGATGAAACATTTCATTACGTGTTAAAACATACATTAAGAATACTTCCATACAAATACGAGAATTTAGATGAAAAAAGGTGTTTTTCAATTAATGCACATTCTCCTCTATCAAAGATATTTTGACTACCAAAAGGTCTATATTTTATCATCTGTTCCGAAATTTTTGTTGGTTTGGGGGTAAAGATAAAACGCACTAGACGTCATCTACGCTGGCTATGTGGTAAGACGCAGAGAGCAATAACCTCTTAGTTTAGGGTTCGAACCTTTTATGTCGTTTCTCTTTGTTTAATATATTTATAGTCTTTTTTCCTTTAATTGAACAATAATTTTATCATTTAAATGTGGTGTATATATTCTTTATCAACAAATAACCAAATTAAATTCATCGCTCATCTGAACACATTATTCTAGTTTCAAAAGATGTGGTATATGTAATAACGTAAAGATCTTTTATTAAGCGGCCAATTGTCAATAACTGTGTGTTTGCTATAGATATTTTGAGTATACAAAACAACATTGTAATGAATCAAAAACACGAAACTATTATCATTTTAATGTATGTGCTGCATTATTTTAAAGTCGAAAATCATGTATTGCAAATCTTACTCTTCGCAATTACCGGTAATGAAAGTAAGACAATGACCAATGACGCATTTTCATATTCAGATTTCTTTGTCTTGAAGCAATTTTGAGATGAATTATCCCGCGATGTTTCAACAGTCTCTCTACTCAAAATCGTTCGTTTCAATTATAACTAGAATCGGTAATTATTAACAACACAATACTTCTATCAAAACGCATTTCAAAATTTTGTAACGCAAATAAAAAAGCGCGTTAGGTAAAGATTTGTTTGACTGTTGACTCGAGTTGATGATGGGATATAGAGGTCTCCCAAAAGTTCAACCTTGTTTCTTGGCATTTTTCCTATAGGCAGATCGCTCGTTTGTTAAGACATCATTTCTCTTACTCAGACTTGCGCGTTTTGAGAGTAATTTAAGATTATGAACGCTTTACCAATTAGGGAATTTTGTTGAAAAAATATGAAAAAAGAAAGCTGTTTGTATAAAAAAAACATAAACCCAGCACCTACATTTTTATCCCGAAAACAACAAACATTAATAAAACGATACAAGTACTTCTGAAAATCACCGTACTGCAAATAAAAAATCTAGTTCCGAATGACTAGAAACGTATGTAAGAAAACATATATGGAACACCAATGAATAGACTTTTGGAAACCCCTGGAAATCTTTACATTGATAATGCTTTTCATCCGAGTTAATATCTATAAAAAAAGTCCTTAGAATATGCGATTGATATGCGTTGTATCTGAAAATATGGATACAAAAGCTTACATTTCATCAACCCTATCGTCACAGTCGAAATATTGTTATTTTTTGTTATTTGTTAAAACTTGAACTGCAATTTTTTCTGAATTAGATCTTAATATCAAAAAAGTTAGAATGGCTATAAGAAAACTGACAGATTGCTGTGTAATCCATAAGCGCGCGCTCTAGACCAACATAGCTGAAAATTAGGTACATGTGTTCAAGTGATATTCAAAGTTATGAACAACTCCGTGACAAATACATGTGCAACGGAATGGAAAGTAAGTACCAATTGTTTGTAAAATATCCTCTTTATTCTACGTGAAAAGTAAATAAAACGGAAAATTAAAACCATTCATCTGGAAGTCCATACCACTTCTCGCTGTTCAAAAGAAAGAAGTTCGTAAACTCGATATTTTTTTTTTGACCAATGGTGCATCACTAAAATCGGCAAGTTTCTATACGTACAAGTAAATGCCTTTTTCTGTCTTTTATGATCTTATTTATATATATTTCATTTACTTTGAAAATAACTTATTTTGTGAATAAACCATATCATATCTTCCTTTTTATATAAAAAAAAATTATTATTGCTACCAATGTAAAAAAAAAAAAAACTGATCACGTGTTAATTCAAATTTTAAAATAAATAATTACATTTACCAAGCGCTGTTACATTAGATATTTAATTTTATTTAGTGAAAACGATGCCATATTATTTTGATTATATAATAAACTTTTTAGCGGGTGTATATGCACCGATATGAACTGAAGTACTAATCATCAAAGTATATACGTATACACCCACTAAAAAGTCTATAATTATATATTATTGTATTTGAATAAAGTGTTTGCGTTTGGTTGGTAGAAGTAAATAAATGGAAATCAATCAACCGTTTAATGTTTAATCGACATGGTAGACACCTGATTGGAAGGTAAGATCATTACAGGTAAATTATATAATGTACGTGATATTAGAAGTTTTTTGGGCTACCGATAATAGATATCTCAATGATAAATAACTTTTTTACTTAGTCACGTGATACAAATTTAAGCAATAAGCAAAATAGTTAATTCCGTTTAGAATACATGCCTAAACTGTACAGCGTGTGTTCTTCCGATCAACAAAGTTGTTTGTCCTGCAAATGGACTATTTTATGAATGTGTGTGTGTGTGTGTGTGTGTGTGTGTGTGTGTGTGTGTGTGTGAACAAGATCGAGACTGAAAGACTACCTTTTGTTCTTTTATTTGCGAAAAAATAAATAGTTAATATTGTATCCTACCTCTCACTAGTTTCTGTCAATATAAATTCAATCATATTGGGTCAGTCCGATTCCATATCTAGTCAGTATGAGTTATGTCCCTTGACCAACGTCAAATAGCGACCGTTTGATAGTAAATGCGTCATATTTATCACAAAGTCTTACGGCAGATAAGGACAAAAGTAAAGATGTGTTGATAATGAAAAAGAATATTTTAATTCTTGGGAAAAGAGTATAGTTTTTTGATAGACGGAGTTTGATAGTAAGTTAAAATAATTGTTATTTTATCACACAGAACGACGGTTTGTCACGGCGACTGTATCCTTTCACTGTAAATGAATTCATTTTTTTTTTTTAAATTTAAAATGATTTACTTAAATTACCGTTAAACAGCGTGCAAGGCATCTTATAATGACCGGAAGGATAGTGCCGTTAAACAGCGTGCAAGGCATCTTATAATGACCAGAAGGATAGTGCCGTTAAACAGCGTGCAAGGCATCTTATAATGACCAGAAGGATAGTGCCGTTAAACAGCGTGCAAGGCATCTTATAATGACCAGAAGGATAGTGCCGTTAAACAGCGTGCAAGGCATCTTATAATGACCAGAAGGATAGTGCCGTTAAACAGCGTGCAAGGCATCTTATAATGACCAGAAGGATAGTGCCGTTAAACAGCGTGCAAGGCATCTTATAATGACCAGAAGGATAGTGCCGTTAAACAGCGTGCAAGGCATCTTATAATGACCAGAAGGATAGGATAGTGCCGTTTAAACAGCGTGCAAGGCATCTTATAATGACCAGAAGGATAGTGCCGTTAAACAGCGTGCAAGGCATCTTATAATGACCAGAAGGATAGTGCCGTTAAACAGCGTGCAAGGCATCTTATAATGACCAGAAGGATAGTGCCGTTAAACAGCGTGCAAGGCATCTTATAATGACCAGAAGGATAGTGCCGTTAAACAGCGTGCAAGGCATCTTATAATGACCAGAAGGATAGTGCCGTTTAAACAGCGTGCAAGGCATCTTATAATGACCAGAAGGATAGTGCCGTTAAACAGCGTGCAAGGCATCTTATAATGACCAGAAGGATAGTGCCGTTAAACAGCGTGCAAGGCATCTTATATGACTGGTTCTGGATTTAAACAAAAAAAATAATAAACGTGTAGAATTTTTTTCATTTTTATTATTTTTATGTTATTTATTTTATTATTATTATTGTTTTTATTCTATTTAATTTTTTTGACGGAAGATGTATGAAAGCAATTTCTCATCCATTTTTTTTCTCGTTCCACGAGCAGAGTATTAAGAATACTTGAACATACATTTACAATTGTTTTTCAAGGTGTCCTGTGGGACATAATCGTTACAGGATGAGTTGGCTTAGCCCTCGCCCGATATGGTTTTTACTGGCCCTCTATAAACAATATTAGGTCAGCAACTCGGCCAGAAATTTGACTATCGACCAGTAGTTATCTTTATTCCAGTATTTTGAAATAGATCTATGGACATATTATATAATATATATATATATATACCAAATAAGATATGTTATAACATACCAATTTTCAATGGAGAACTAAGGTAAATTACAATGACCGAAGCATAGTTTAAGTAGTATTCGAGGGACCCAATATTATAATATTTTTCACGGTCAGTTGCATTGGTGTTATTTTTCAACCCAGTCACAGTTTTTTGTCCCATTACTATGTATCTATGATGACAGATTAAATGTTTTAGGAATATTTGCCTTTATTTTCAGAAAATAATGGTTAAATGTCAAACACTTTTTACGTATTGTGAAGATGGCTGTTGTTACAATGAAGAAGTCCACTGCTGCAGTATGTTTTGTAAACACACCGGGTCATTTTGTAAGACTAATAAAGACGATCGGTAAGATTAATGTGAAGCTAGCGGAATATACAAAATATAATACCGAAAAACAAGCATCATACCCCGTTAGCGTGATTGCAAATGTCCATGACATAAGCCGTAGTTGACTATTGTTTTCCGTTTATTAAGAGACTCTCTCATTAAACGATATCTTCTACTTTATTTGTGACCAATCAGATCACAGACATTTACATTGTCATATACCATTTTTGAATTTAATGATAAAATATATTTTAAAAAAAATGGTATATGACAACATTACTAGTTACTATACTTGTAAACTGTGCGCCCTTCGTAAACAAGTCTTTTTAGAAGTGACACGTCTGTTGAGCACTTTACTAGTAAAGAATGACAAAAAATAAATAAATAAATAAATACACAAATAAAAAGTATAATTTAAGAAATGCTGTAATCTGATTGGTCACAAAGAATGTGGGGAAATTTTGATTAATGAAGGTAATTCTTGTTTTACGAAAACAACCAGTCGAATACGGCTGGTGTAAACGCTGAATCTGGTTTTCTGATGGGATATATTGCATACAGTAAATGCTATCTACAAAGACCACACAGTAGGTAACCAAAATTATCTCCGAAGTCTGACAAGCTTCATAATGAATTCGAAGAACAGTTGTAATATTGAAATAATTCTTTACATCTATAATTATGTATAAGATTTTTGTGACTTGGCAGCCGTGAAGTGTTTTTGTGATATGACACTTTTGAAAAGTATGTTCGACCTGACACCCATGAAAATGTTATTCAAGTCATTTCGGGCATCTTGACACAAGTTTTAATACATTTTACATACACATCCTATGTATTTATATTTATTGAATAAAATATTGTTAAAACTAACATACAAATTCTGTTTAGAACGATATAAGACACTTGAAATGGCACATAAACAGGTTTTTATGTTAGTGTCGGAGTTTGTTTTACCATCAATATAATCTCTGAGGCACCATCTTGATTTATGGTGAACAATCTTACGATGATGATTGCATTTGTTACTGTATCTTTGCCCAAACAGTTACAATTATATGGTTGGTTTTCCATTGCACAGTGTTCAACGTGCTTCTTAATAGTTTCTGTGACCTATCAATATTGCATCTTTCAGTTTGGCAAACCTGAAAGGTAACATAGAATGCCACAAAATATGAGTTAAACAAAACAAAACAAAAACATTAATATATTAACATGATATTCTCAATTTAACCTTGACGTCATCGCTTAACAAAATTTGAAATATGGGTCCAGCACGTTAATTTTTTTTAACTTTATACATGTATGAGTCTTTTCCAACGTGCTACAGGAACGACTGATAGGCAGATTGAAAAATCTTGGAAAAAGGTATATATCTTTTAGAGTAAATATGCTACACGTTTTTACAGAAAAATATGAAAATCAAGACAAAAATGTGCCCATCTTCCCAGGCTAGCATGTGATAGATTTTATCATTCTATCATTTATACTTTATGATTTTTTTTTACAAGTCCAAGATTACCATTTCTATTCAACTTTTCAGAAATATTTTGCAAAGCAAGTGAATTCTGGTTTGTAATAGTTGTTTTTGCTGTGGTATTTGGAGGATTTTGTTTGATAAAAAAGCGATGTCAGTTTTGTTTTATTGATACTTGGAAAAGAATAAGCTCAGCATGTTCTTGTGAAGAATGTAACGACAAATGTAGAAAATGTAATCTACGTACCAGTCTTAGCTCCGTAGTTCAAGCAATGAAAACGAAGATCCACAAGAAAAAATTTCATTAAATGGTATTATCATTATTATTATTATTATTATTATTATTATTATTATTATTATTATTATTATTATTATTATTATTATTATTATTATTATTATTACACATTGTCTCATGTGTCGATTTCGAATTTTTTTCCATTTCTTTTAATTTAGTTAAATGATGTATTTAATCTTTTTAGCTTGGCTATAATGTTCCGATTACACTGCTAGATGGCTATAATGTGCCGATTACACTTTTTGGGTGGCTATAATGTGCCGATCACAAAGACTGGGTGGATATTATGTGCCGATTACAATGATTGGGTGTCTATAATGTGCCGATTACAATGATTGGATGGCTATAATGTGCCGATTACAATGATTAGGTGGCTATAATATGCCGATTACACTGATTGGGTGGCTATAATATATTTATTATAATGATTCGGTGTCTAAAAGTGCCGATTACACTGATTGGGTGGCTATATTGTGCCGATTACAATGATAAGGAGGCTATAATATGCCGATTACACTGATGGATCGGCTATTGTATGCTGATCAAAATGAATAGACAGCTGGTTACTATATGCTGATTAAATTTATTAGAGTACCAATTTCGCGTTCAATAGACTGAATAAAATGATTTATATGCTGAATACACTTTTTGGGTTAGTCATTTTTGCCTTCACCACTGCGGTAGCTCAGTTGGTAGAGTGCTCGCTCCGTAAGTGAGAGGTCGTGGGTTCGAACCCCAACCGGGTCTGATCCAAGACTTGAAAGTGGGTAGTGACTGTTCTTTCGCCAAGTACTCGGCATTACCAAATGAAAGTCACGGTTCTTTCAGATGGGAACTTAAAATAAACGAGGTCCCGTGTCACGGTAGGTGTGGCACGATAAAGAACCCTGCTGTATAATGTCATCAGCGCAACGCATAGCAAAACATCTGCACTTTCATTTCGCCTATACGTCTCGATATAAGTGTTATATTCTTGACTGGGACGTTAAACACCATTACTCTACTCAACTTAACTCAACTCAACTCAACTTACATGTATTGGGTCGGCTATAATGTGTTGGTTACACTGATTGCAATTGGATGATGATTACACTGAAAATTGCTGATACTGATACAACATTAAACAATATGGCAGCCAATTAACACCGTGTTATTTAAACACTTACACCATCCATTGAACAAACATTTCAGTACTTAAAAAATGCTGGATTTGAAAGATCTAATTTAGATTCAAAATGGTCTAAATTTTAATGAGATTTATACTAGTATCAATACACCATACATGTAAAATTTAACAGGAAAAATTTGCGAGCAAGTTTATTTATTTATTTATTTATTTATTTTATATTTATTTATTTATTGATATTTATTTATTTATTTATATTATCTTTTTTGTAGTGACAAATATAATGGAACAAACAGTGCCTCCTACGGTTTCACCATCAGAATCGTCAATGTATAACATGTCACAGAGTTGCTCGTCGAACGTAAATAGTGATACTGGACCGTTATCTGATGTAACAAACAGTATATCCACCTGAGTGAATCGATTATCAGATTGACATCGATTGAGGAAGTGATAAAAATGATTTAACCATAAAGAGCAGATTAGAAGGATTAATTCTAGATGACTGAATCGGACTTTGAACTGCAGTATTAAACATTACGCAATGTTTTCTTTGTCAAAGTGAAGAGTGGAGTGGAGTAATGGTGTTTTACGTCCCCTGTCAAGAATCTTTCACTTATTTCGAGGCGGTCAGTTCTGGGATGGTGGAGGAAACCGGAGTGCCCGGAGAAAACCACCGACCTTCGGCAAGCGAACTGACAAACTTTCTCACACTAGGATCTGTCCCGCGTGGGATTCGAACCTAGGCGGTGAGAGACACTGTGATCCGTAAGCGCGCGCTTTAGACCACTCGGCCACCGAGGCCCCTCAAGTGGAAGAAGATCCGATTTAAAACTTATATTCACTTGGATAAAACAGGCTTATTGTATGACCACATATTCATGGTAAACGCGGATAAACGAGTCAGATTCCGGTGAACTAAGTAGTGATGAAACATACGTTAACTTGAAGTAATTTGATTTGAATTCTTAATTCTGAACTTGAATTACTTAATAAATTGTTTTGATAATATCCTCAAGAAAAAACATGTAATATGAGCTAGTGCATGCAAACTAAATCATAAATCAACAAGACACCTTCAGCCCCAATCACGGGTTTTAAATACGCATTTTCTAACCGGGAACATTAGCTCAATAGTTATTGATCATTTTTAAATTTTAATTTGGCTTAAGGTTGTGTGTATTTGAACAATACCTTTGGTTTTTTGCATTGTTGCATTTAAATTACCTATCCTTGAACAATCAGGTAATAATTTGTTGAAAAATAGTTTCATTAGAGTTGTGTAGTTAGACCATTTCCCCTCCCCGAAAAAAAGTCCCAAAACGCCATTAAGTTTCATATGCTCAGCATGCTTACAACACGGAGTGTATTGATGTATAGATTAAAGTGAAGTGTTCCGCAAGCTAAATAAAGTCTGAATGTTTTCCTCATACTTTAAGCAATAAATGAAATATATTTTAGGCTTTGATGTTGGTCAATTTTAAAACATTTCATAATAGTATTATTTGACAAAAAATTAGCATGAAGGGATAGTTTTGCCTGTTCTACGCGGTCAAAATTAGAGATGGATAATGTAGCATATGTGATGTCACAGATTTTAATTTTTGAAATCTGATGATTTTGTTTTCGTGTATAAGAAATCAGGAGACTTAATTTATTCTAACTCTATACTTCACTAAATACTGAGTCGAATGGTATGGGTTGTTTTTCTGCCACATCGCGGCTAGTTCAAAGCAGATAAGAAATTTACTTCTATTTAAAACAAAAACCCCTTTGCTAAAGAAACAGGTGCTTCAATTAATTTTCGGGGCACGATCAGGCTAGGGAAGTTTGTCTAGTTAAAAAAATTGCCGACGTCACGTGAAATTTTCTTCGTCTAACAAACTTTTTTACTGACGATAGACAATAAATATATTTCTTATGTTCTAAAAAATTGTTTTACGAAAATCAGTCATAAATTGTAAAATAAACTGTCTACTATCTTTCGGTTGGATTGGAGTTGTTCGTGGAGTCTTTAGTAAACCAAAATATACTGTAAAGCAAGCGACCATTTTCTCCATAATAATGCAAATGTAATAATAATTATAATAATAATATTATTAATAATAAAAATAAAGTGTTATTGAATTGATATCGTGAATAAAATTGTCCTTCGTTCTCGCAAGCTCGGGCAAATGTCGTGTCAACGAGGAACAATATTCCACATTATCGGTTCAATAACACTTTTATTAAATAGCAACATATATTTTGATTTGCTTCCCCTTTGTATTTCATCTAGAAATGTCATTTTATCTCAAAATACACAAATATTTCACTAGTTTTTATAAGGACTAGTGCAATATCATTTTTTGGAAAAAAAATATCATTTTCAGCCATAATTTAGATGACAGTGTCACATGACAAAGTGTGCTATATGAAAAATGTACTCGGACCGATATCGATATATATTGCACGATATATAATACCTCGGAGTGGAGTGGAGTGGAGTAATGGTGTTTTACGCCCGAATCAAGATTCTTTCACTTATTTCGAGGTGGTCAGTTCTGGGATGGTGGAGGAAACCGGAATGCCCGGTGAAAACCACCGACCTTCGGCAAGCGACCTAATGAACTTTCTTACACTAGGATCTGTCCCGAGTGGGATTTGAACTGGTGAGAGGCACTGTGATCCGTAAGCGCGCGCTTTTGACCACTTGGCCACCGAGGCCCCTGCTAATACCTCGTAATTATCGTTTTATCTCTATGTGAAACATATATTGCTATAATAATAATAATAATAATAATAATAATAATAATAAATTCATAAGAAAACAACTATAAGTAATTATTATTTAATCATATAAAAATTACAAAAGCAGTTTTTACAATAAATAAATAGTTGGAAGTCTTATTCATAACCAGTCTTAATAAACAATCTTGTAATTTGTTAAAATGGATATAAACAGGGTTTTTCCACAAATAAAAATATTAAATTTTCCTTTAAAAATCGATACATTTATATAACATAGTCGATATTTGTGTTGTAACACATTATGATAAGGAATGACTAGATTGTTGGTTTTAGAAGCTTTCACTTCGACTACACCTATTTTAATATAGTAATATATAAATTCATATATAGATTTTTGAATAATGTTACAAAATAAATGGCGAGTTACTGGTTAACTAAATCTAGTCCAAAAATTTATAAATTAAATAGTTCTGATTTTGTTGTGAAAAATAATATTATTAATTGCATCTGTCCGAGATCAGTGACTTTAAAAAACATTTTCTATTTCTCGTTAAAAAGACAAGACTTAAAAAACTGAAATCTACTATATAGAAATAAAAAAAACATGCACCAAAAAGCTTTCTTTAAAATAATTCAGCACCTATTATTAAATTTGTTCAATTTGACCATTAAAGAATTTTGTTTCAAGATTCACATACAGTCAATGGAACTCGCCAGCGTACCACGTGATCAATACATCTTAACGTTTGTGTGGAATTAAGTGGATAACGTTTACGTCAAATATTCCCCCCCCCCCCATCCCCCCAAAAAAGTCGGTTTTACTGAAAAACACCATTTTATGCGATTCCATTGCCAATGGAAATATTGTCCAACACAAACGCCATGAGGTAAAACGTGGTACGTTGGAGAATTCCATTAAACTGACAAAAATACCATTGGACGCAACAGAGTTTTCTTCAATAGATTATTGTTGCATTGCATTACAAGGTGTTTTATTTTATATAGGAGGATCTTTGACTTTAATAATGATACATGATCAAATCTCACTACAACACATATACAAAAGAAGAAAAAATTATACCTATTTAAATTCAGCACCAAAAATGCCGTATATTTCAGGCCATAAGTAAAATCAGATGACCATTAGGGCCGGACACATTTTGTTTATTTATATTCCATGTAACTAGTTTCCGACAAAAAAAAATGACATAAACATAAGCAAGCGGGGAAAAGGCCAGGTGTGAAAAAAATCAAATCGACAAAATTGATATAATTTGGGGTGTAAACATGCAATGTCATGGTGGTAAGCAAATTGACATCATAAAACTTATGACGTCATATTTAAACATTCCGGTCAACAACTGAGAATACTAAGATTTTTATCTTTTCAAAACCTCTGCTTTTAAATTTCATTTGCCTTTTATTTTTTTTGTTACTAGAACATATACCGCGAAAAAATACAATGTACCACGAAGAACCAATTGACAAATCGTGGTTTCGAAATCTGCAAAAGGCGTTTCCAAATCGACTGACCACTCACATATAACACACATATTACTATGTGTTAAAATATTGATAAATTGGGTCATCGCTGTCCAAATTGTCTAATAGCGATTGTTTTGATTTACGAACCTTGCTTTATACTTCAAGATAAAAGTATGATATGAGATACTGATAGTTGCAATGTTTATATATATATATATATATATATATATATATATATATATATATATATATATATATATATATATATATATATATATATATATGATTTTCACAAAATTTGTTAACATAATTTCGCACGATGTAAAATTTTATAAACTCTATGCTATGAGTTATATGGACGCAGTGGTTTGTTCCTATTGGAACTTATCCACTCGAAAAATCATCCTTGCGAATATTTTCTTAAATGAGCTTATTCACTGTAACATAACTACATTAATAGAAGATTAGTAATAATCAGTTTCTGAATAAGGATTGTGATAATGATTTATATTGTTACTTTGCCTCGATGGAATAAATGGTGGTACATTACAGACATGGTTAGGATCATCCAGCATGCATTGGTGCTGTGGAAGGAATCCTACTTCCGGTTGAAACTGATTATGTCGGCTGTTTGAATGTTTATTAGAGGCACTAATGGGTACAGTATTGTTTTGTAAAGGATGATCAGATCCTTGATAATGATTATTTATGTTATTATATTGCTGTTTCCTTGGTTTTTGAACTATTGCGTAATCATCATCATTTATTGTGTAGCGAGGCACGTTATCAGATGCTGGGTACTTTTGCTGTAGTTCCTCTGGTGGTGGTGGAAATTCCTCTTCCGGATCCTGTACATTATACCTATTTTGAGGATATGAATATGTATTTTGTTTATGTGGAACTTCATAATTGAGACTAGAATATGAGGCGTAATGATCACCGGTATCATGTTCGTCTCTAGGCGACATAAAAGTTGTGACGCCATGACTATCTACATTAGCGACACCTATGTTTGAATCTGGATAATACTGAGATCTATCTACTGTGGCGTATGGTTCTTCTGAGTTTAGAGAAGCATATGTATTAGGACTTCGTTCGTTATAGTTAAATGAATGCATTGAATTTCCCTGTGCAGGACTAGCCGACTCTGAGAAAGTCTGTAAAGGAGTATCATTTGTACGTCTGCCAGAATCTGTGTCCGACTGGTTTGAAAGATTGTATTTTCCAAATTTGCTCACCTGCCTGTATCTATAAAAGAAATCAAAAACAAAACTGATGTGGAAGAATCAACTAAAATTCTTGATTCGATCTTACATTTGGTAAAAAATACCCTAACCAAATAAAAAATTAAAATTTCAACCAACTAGTGTTTAAAACCTGATGCGTTTAAAACTATTTTAAAACTTGACAAATACAAAATCAAATATGCTGCAGATTATTGCAGATGATAAGAAATGTGATAAATTCATGTTAGCTTCATATGACAATGGTTGTGCAAATTTTTAGTTTTTAATTTCTAAGTTTAGTTCATATTGAGACGCGGCAGCTATCAGTAAAATTACAAAATGCTAGATGACGAATTTCATTTTCCTTTCGAAACATAGGGTTTCAAAACGTTTGATGGTTTAGAACCATTATTAAATAACGTACTAACTCCGGTTTAATTGGAGATGTCTATCATTTTTAAAATAATTTATACAGGTATAATATTTAACACTGAGGCATTAGAATTCTCTAGTCATGCAAGATAATCAGTATGGAAAGCATTAAAAACATAAAAAATATATTTGAACACTTCCGTAACAGCAATAATCAGCTTACTCTGGAAATATATGAAACGTTTTTGTCGAATAAAGTGTTAACAGTATGATATGTAAAAGATTGATCTTGTATACGATCTTTGCTATATCTTGTTACTTTTGTTGTCATTGACAAGATTTTGAAAAACATTTTTTTTTGTTGATAAAATCGCCCTAAGCAAATGTCTCCAAAACGATATAACATTTATAGAGCAAAAGCGCTGGTAAAACCAATATAGTTAATTTCCATTCTATACCACACCACATTTTCCCATTCCAGAACAGGAAAATCGTAAAAAAGCTCCAAGAAATTAGCTCCGTGTACATACAAGCGACAAAAACATACAATAGTTGATGGTTAAAAAAAATGTTTAAAATACGAAGTTTAGTCTTCAGACTAAGAATATCATCAAAAAAAATAAAAAACTAAATGGCGAGAGAACGTTCACTTTTGAAGAATTTCATATTGCAAATAAGAAGCTTTTCAGTGATTCGGAGTACTTGTGTCTTTTACTCTTTCAATAATAACAATAAAACAAAAATGACGAAAACAAGGAAGACCTACGAAAGTATGGCACACGATAAAACCTTTTGAGATAGATGCTTAGAAACAACTGGTGAAGACATTTTTGTCTTTTTATTCGTTCAGTGGAAATCATATAAACCCTTTACGATTAAGTATTTATACATTTCAAATTTTGATTCGGTAATTGTATATGCATGCCATTGGGTAATTATCTGTATGTCTCTTAACTGTGTCTAATTCCTTTTTCCAAAAACAGAGTAATTGTTATGGTTTACACCGTTTTTCCGTTGATATTTTACACACAAACATACACTTCCGTGTTGCACATTATCTTGTTATTTAGCAAGCCCCAAGCGATTGGGAAATTCAAGAGAGTTCGTATAAAGGGGAGACAACTGTGTCGATCAAATTGTACCACAAATTGTACACCTCTCAGAATTCTGTTTTTAAGCAAGATTCAGAAAATTTAGCATCTGGACAGTAAAAGTGCTTATTAAAGTAGAATAGATATGGCAATACTGTTCATTTAAATGTTTATGTTATATTTTTAATAATTTTTCAAAGTTTTCAAATCAAGCTATAAACATCAATTTCAATCAACGAAGTTCAACGTTATGAAATTATTATTCACAATACTCTATGGAATTTTTTCAGTATTCTTATTTCTATCAGTTTACTCGCGCAAACTCTGACAGGGGGAACTATACAATAAGAACCGCTATGTATTTAACAATGGCTGCCAGTTAACGTACAAGAAGCAACATGTACACAGTTTTATAGTCTGTATAAGATACATTGAGTTGTCATTCCATTCAGATATTTACTGTATACAGTTTGCTAAGTTAAAACAGACTATAGATGGGACTATTTTTAAGGATATCCATACACGTTCGTAATTTAGAGTGGTTTCCCTTGAATCATTCCTATTTTTCATTTCCGGTTTTGAAAACTACGAAAATTTTCAGAGCTGTTTTGTAACAACATGATGATTTTTTCACAAACTTTTTATTAGTAGTAACATAGAGAGATGACACTGAATAACTGTGACTAGTTATATTTTCGAGAAAGCTATTTTGAAAAACTTGTGGGACATGCTACCTTATTATGCCTCTGCTTGATTGATAGAATATCAAGTCTTTTCAAATTGTTACATTATGCATTTTTAGCGCTGAGTTACATCTGCTCTGATACATCTATACCAAAATTGGTGTCAACGTTTTGATGTTAGTAATCAGGTGCATTTGTAATGAACAGAATCGGTTTCCATGTTTCCCACGTTATCGTTATATTAGTATCCTTATTTTTTCTGTTTCTTGGCAAGCGCTTAAGAAATCCTTTATATAATTATGAACATTTAATGTTTCTGTCCACGCTAAAAGTCGACATACAAAGTCACAAAATCAGTCACTAAAGGTATTACAGAAGACTTCCAGACTTAAATTATCAGTCAAAAGTTACACATATTATCAAGTCACTTCACCATTTTTTTAATCAAAGATCAACTTTTGTAGCTGGCTTTACTAAATACAATGTACTTTTTTGAGAAAGCTGTTATTACCCCTTAACACCAATTTTACTGGTATTTCAATAACAACGTTTGACAAAATACAATGTACTTTTTCTTGCGAAATTTGTAGTTTACCCCTTATGGCTCTTTTTCACTGGTAGTTTAGTAGAAAACGTTTGACAAAATACAATAATATTTTCTTGAGAAATTTGCATTTACCCCTTTATGTTCATTTTTCACTGGCAGTTTAGTAGACAGCTTATAAATAAATGCTTTTCACCATGTTTGCGTTTCACAAATATATATTATATTTTTAACTAGTCGACAACTTACCTATTTATATCTTAAGCACTACAAAGAAACAGTTAACTGTATTTTGACATGCATTTTTTGAAATCTTAATGATAGATCATTGTCAGATACATATAATGCACACTTTCTCGGGCATTTAATTTGTTGAGTGAAATAGAAAAACAACAGAATAAAATTTTTTAAAAAACGAAATAAAGTTAAAAAATATAATAGAAATACCAAATAAATAAGAATTAAACTTCTAAATTAATAAAAATCTTCGTCCATATCTTAAAATAACACTGTTTTACCTGCAACACACCCAAATAATTGCTATAATAAGTGCAACTGCTATGATGAAGAGGAATACATTCACCACTATAACTTCTACAATGAAAAAACAAAACATACATTGTAATGTAATCCAACCAATATATTGTTGTAAAGTACCGGCTTCCTGTACGGAAGTACACAGTATGTTTCAAGTCTAATGTCTGCAAGTAGATAATAGGCCAGAAAGTTTAAAGTTTGTTTTTCAATCGGTAGGGATTTTCTCGCTTACATTTAACATCATAGATGTAAAAAAAAAAAAAAAGAAAAAAGAAAAAAAGAGAGAGAATAAGAAGAAGAAGAAATAATTTTGATCAGGACAGAAGACTATCAAAGTAACTGTAGTTCTGGACTTAGAAGGGGCAGTGAAGTAAATGTCGAGAGTGTAATTATAGAAATATTCAATGGTCCTTAATTACATGTATCTCATTTACTTCACAAACAATGCCCAATAAATAAAATCATGTAGCAAAAATATTATCAGGTCTCCTATTTAACCTAACAATGTACCAACTAAATAAATGCATAGAATCTCTTGTCGAATAGATGTGCAATACATTTACAATCCTAGCCGCACAACTCTTTCTTCAGAAGGACACCAAACGGCGAAGTTCTGATAACATTTACGTTGTAGCATAGATTGAATAATGAAATTACATGTTCCGAGCCATTTGATACCTTTTTTTTTTTTTTTTTTTTTTTTTTTTTTTTGTTATTTGTCCGTTACATGCCCTAATTTCGGAAAGTCTTCGAATCATGCTTTCTGTGGTATGTGTTTAAATTTTCCGTCTATTGCATATGGATACTTGGCAACCAATAAAACTAGAACTATCACTAACCGTAAACGAACTCAAGTATGTGTAAAAAGTCGGGAGTTTAATAACTAATGATTTCAGTGCGTTCAGTTTTTCATGTTTTGCCCTGTTTTCGTTATTTTCCTATACTTGTATTTTTCTATATTACCTTACCTGTTGCCAGGAATATGTTGTCAGTTGCAATTTTAGTTTTTTTCATACATTTTTATCACTCAAGAATGACAGAAATGGTTTTACATGGAAACCAAAATATTTGTAGATGATTCTGATTTTAAGTACTCACGTTTGCTATAAATAATTATATTCTTAAGAGCTGAAAGAATCATACAAACTTCTTTATAAACATATAACTTACTTATTATAGTAAGAAACCGCCACGGGTGAATGCCATCGTCTGAAAAATCTATCGTACTATTACTGTTCATTTGATCTGAAAGTAAATAAATCAAGTCTTTTTAATCTTTATACCAAATTCACGAATTTCTACCAAGTAAATTAACGATACCAAACATATTAATTTTCTTTAGATTTATTAAACATGTTTTTTTTAACTTTTGTGTTGCAGTTCAATTTCCAATACCGTGTAACTAAGTGACTCTGAGATCTAGCCTAATATAGATATTTTTTTATTATTATAAGTATTTTTTTAAAAATAAATTAAAATACCCTAATTTTAGATAATTCAGGTTTTGTATTTTGTCTACAAAATTTGCCTAAACCATTGTAACAAGGACACGGACTTTGTAATTTGTTTTTGGCAGGAAAACAAATTTCATTTACAAAAACAACTTCAATGGGCGATTCCGGATCTAGCGAGAAAAGCTTAAATGAGACAGTTCCTTAAGTTTGCAATTATATTTTCAAATTCAATAAGTATCACGTTAAAAAAAATTAAAAAAACATCATCAAAATTGATAAAAAATCAGTTTAGCAAGTGTTTGGTATTATCAAAACAAGAGTTATATCCCTTTAATCAGCAAATCGTAGAGTTTAACAGATAACCTCAATAATTTTTAAATATCACCACTTTGATTGATATACGTTGCATCATGAAAATATGTCTGTAACTTATACGGTATACCGATTTAATGCAACATTTGTGTAATATTTATGCATCATGTATAAAAAACCCAATTCTCATAAACTCCGATATGGTTATTACACAACTCGGTGATAGGATGAAAATGAACATGCGGAGTCTGGTTAACTTCAAACTAGGATAAAATCGTCTACACTCTGATAGGTTTTCTGTAGCTTATTGTTATATGTAAACCAACGCCTAATGTTTGATAATACAGCTCTCTCTCTCTCTCTCTCTCTCTCTCTCTCTCTCTCTCTCTCTCTCTCTCTCTCTCTCTCTCTCTCTCACACACACACACACACACACACACACACACACACACACTTCTAAATAAAATATGAATGTCCAATAAAGATGTCATTTCAATGTTTTTTTTTTATATTTCAAATTCGAAAACTCAATTGTTTTGGTAGCGATAGCATTTAGAATTTTCGATATTTTCAACGTAATATAGGCGCTGTTAAAAACAATTTCCAATTTGAACAACTTATAACATAGTTATTGCTGGATAGATAACATTATACTTACTTTGTCCGTCTGTATAAGGAATAATTGATGTCATTTTAGACTTCATATCACCGTTGTTACATTTACTTCTATATCTATAGTAGGCCGGATCCTGCATTGAACGCAGATTCTTAACTGAAAGTACAAAAGCTGATGTTAGCAATCAGATGTATACATACATGTGTGAAATGTATGAGAGAGAGAGAGAGAGAGAGAGAGAGAGAGAGAGAGAGAGAGAGAGAGAGAGAGAGAGAGAGAGAGTCTGCTTCAGTAAAGTTCACATTCACTGTTTAAACATATATTTTTACGTGAAAAAATAATGTCCGAAATACAAGTGTCAATTGAAAATTTTTTCCCGGGGCTCATAAGCAGACATACATGTATACATGTACACAAATTCATTAAAATCCTATCCAGGTTACATGATTCTTTGCACTAAATGGTATACAAAATGCTGTGCATAAACCCTTTTTTTATATATATATCATACACAAACATTCCTTAAAAACCCTTAGAATGAAGTCAAGAGTCATAAATCTATTATAAAAAGAGATTTTCAATAATATTTTGGAAACCAGAACTAAGTATTCAAAATAAAGCTTAAAACGTCACGATGAACAGTACGATTTTTTAATACGAAATAAAATTACCCATTAGATTACTGTCCTTTAAAATCTAAGTTGTAAAGACGATAGGACATTTTTAAGCTTTGGTTGTTCTTTTGTCTTACGCAAAAAATCGTGAATTTAAAAAAAAACAAAACTTTTTTTGTAATGTATATTTTTATTGATTAAAAAAAAAACTTGTGACAACTAATTGTCACATGCAAATCTCTGAATACTATAAAATTCTAAAATTTTCTCATGAAACTATTTGTTTCGTGTCAGAGAACGAGTAATTGAATATTCTACCCATATACAAGTAAAGTTGCACAAAAATGCTAATTATCTACTTACAAAAAAAACTTATTGTTATTCCCTGCTTTATAGCTGCGGTAAAATATTTATTTGGATGGTTTCTTTTAGTGCGCTTAAAGCTGACAAAATAACGATGTCTTTTATGTGACTAATGAATACGGAAATATTGAATAATTATGTAAGTCATTACAGTTTCAGATCGTGTTAACTTTGTCCTTACAAATCCTTCCTTAAAATGCATCATCTATACCAATATTTTTTCCTCATCATCATTTATTTATTTCCTTACTCTTGGAGAAGAAAAACGGGTAAAGTTGGACTGGCCGTATAATTTCCAATTTTGACAGGTAGTACAATTTCCCAATTTTATTTTAAATCAGATAAATAGGGTTTTCTGTCATCATTAGCTAACGGTGCTGCCATTTTGTTTAAAAAAGTCACTAGAGAAAACATCCACTTTATTTGTATTTTAGCGCATTGCCAGTAGAATAAATACGAAATCGTCTAAATTAAGTAGCTTTGATTTGGCTGTTTCCATTTTAATTTGGAGACATAATCTTCAGTTTCTCTAACATACTTAAAGGAAAACTCACTCACAGCATTAGCTATATTTAATTTCTTTCCCTGGGATCAATTGAAAGTGAAAAATCCTGAAGCACCGTAAAACAACATTCAACCCTCCCCGTTTATACAATGTAATTTGATGATATTTATTACCGTTTTGAATAAACAAATTTACATGTGATAATTTTATTTTAAATAATTGTAATTTCGAACACAGCGAACATCTAATCCATAGCCAAAATCTATCCTTTAAATCATTTCGAAGACAACATATACATGTATTATTGAAAATTTGCAAATACATGATCGGCTAAGTTGACAAGTTTTGCGCAGTTTTTTCTACATGTATGTTAAATTTTTATTATTTATTTATTTATTTATTTATTTATTATTTATTTATTTATTTATTTATTTTTCTTTTATTTTTTGTTTACTGACTCAACAACTTGAATATTAAGCATCAGTTCGGCAGGGATGAATTTAATTTGATATTTTACAAAAGAGCAGGATAATTACAACAGTATCTTGGAGAAATGAAACAATATTATTTCTTTTTGTAAAAAGTTACATAATAATAGCAACAGTAACTATAGCAGTTAATACACAATAAATGTAGTCGATAATTTTTTTATGTTCAAATTTCAATAATTATAAAAAGATACAAAGCCATACTTCAAAACTCCGATATATCTGTAGAATATCTTAACGTTCTGGTAGCTTTTAAAAATGTTAGGGTTTTGTAAACCCTAATAGTGTAATTATATTTACCTTCGTATGACACTATAAATCTATTTCCTCTGTCTTCACCTGCCCGGTATGAACGGTTCTGTATATATGCTACTCCACATGAACGTTTTACCACGTTGACTTCATTAGCTTTACAGAACGAATGGGTAATTTTCCTTTGCAGTCGCTTATCGGAACAATCAGTATATGTAACTTGGAGAAAACGAGAGTTGCATTCGTTCGTGAAGTCACGTGAAAAAGCTAGATGAACAGTTATAACAACTATTTGGTCACGTGCAGGATAAACAGCCCAATAACACTGCATTGGATTCCCATTTGGATTGTTTGGAAATCCTGGGCTTTTGACTATTCCGAATGACCTAGTCATCATTGTTATAGCTCCAGCACATGTTTCATCCACCACAACATCTGGAAATATACAAAATTTCTGTAATTAATTAAGTGATCTCAAAACATGTTTGTCGTATTTGTATGTCTTTAAAATGTTTGAGCTTTTTGGTTCTCGGATGCTTTGACCGTTGCCAAGAACGCCTTGCAGCTACTAATGTATTTTAATAATAAACATTATTGAACAAAAGATATGCTTTTGAAAAAATGACCAGCATCTTAAATGTTAACGTACATAGTATGCATAGGCTTACGCTATATTTGAAAGGATTTATTGATTTTTTTTTATTTATTTTTTTTTTTTTTAATTTACTTACTTAATTATCTATTTATTTCATTTCATTTCATTTTATTTATTTTATTTATTTTATTTTATTTATTGTATTTTATTTTATTTTTATTTTTATTTTGTTTATTTTTTTTATTTTTATTTTATTTTATTTTATTTTATTTTATTTATTTATTTATTTATTTTATTTTGTTTTATTTTTTTTTTTTATTTTATTTTATTTTATTTATTTATTATTTTATTTTATTTTATTTTATTTTATTTTATTTTATTTTATTTTATTTTATTTTATTTATTTTATTTTATTTTATTTTATTTTACATGTATTTTATTTTGCTTATGTTGCTCCATGTTACTGAGGACGTCAGAAGTCAGAGCTAAATATCTTATGTAAGCCTATAGCTACCATTTATTTTTTAAGTTCACTGTACTTCCGCTTCAAGATGAGACGAAATGTTAAATACCAATTAAAAAGATTTATGGTTGTACGCAATGTACAATAACGGAAGTCTCTAACCACCCCCTCGAAAAAGAAATATGTCAAGTGCTAAAAAGTCAATTTACAGACCTTACTATAACATGAAGACAAACAAGGTTTCTAATTTTACATGTATCTAAAACCCTGATTTTATCGAATTAAATATGCCTATGTTAAACAGTAAATGCAAATATTCATTATCCCAAGATTGTATATAGGTGCAGTTTCACCCAGAACCCATTAAAGTGAGGAAAAAATTTCTTTGGTCATACTTGGCAGGTGCTCGAACTGACGACAGCTTACTTTGAGTTCGCCTAGTATTGTAAACTATGGGTTTGGTGTTTGATTGATATGTAATCTGTATCTTTTACTATTTTTTTTTTTAATTGAAAATTCCTTACCTTGGATACAGATATAATCTATGAATACATTGGCTTCGTGAATGAAGTGAACATCACAGGTATTCCTTGGCATCAAGGGACGTAACCCAGAAGCATGACATGTCTTTTGTGTCTCGCATACACCGTATATTGTATTATAAACTTTCCAAGAGCATTCCTGGTTACCATCCACACACAACGCTCGTATTATGTGAATTACGCTCCCATCTTTACATTGTAAACCTTCGCTCTCGGAACTACAGATATTTGTTCTGCAAGGTGGGTCATGTTCAGCTAGAAAAAGAATGTGGAAATATAACATTACGCAATACATAGTACAACTGAAATAAAATTAACACTTAACTGTTCCTCAATAGACAATTTTGAAATAATGTTGGTAACTGTTTTTAATTTAAAATTGCTTCAATGTAGATAGTCTTCACTTCTTTCAACAAATCAAGTTCTACATTTCATTCGTCTCCATAGCAACCTTTGTGAGCGTACACTTGATTAGGGGTTGTAGATTTCAGAATTGTTTAAACCTATTTTATGTCTTTATGAACATTTTTCATTTATTTTCCCCGTATTTAGAATAATGGACGTTTATGACGAAACTATTTTATTTCTAATAAAAGATTTTTTATCAATTCATTTTAAAATGAGAATGCACAAGAATCCAAAAAATCAACAAATAATGGTAAAATGTGTTTTCAATGGTGAACTCTTGAACAAAACGGCTAATTTGAACTTAGTAACATTTTTTTTTTTTTTGTCATTGCTTTTAAATTTGTATTTGTTAAGTTTCTATATTTCATTTAAAAAGGCACTCTTTTTATTTAAAAAATCGATATATATATATATATATATATATATATATATATATATATATATATATATATATATATATATATATATTAGAGAGAGAGGTATATGTTTTGATAAATTGATACTTACCCGGTACACACTGATAAGTAATGATAATTTTTCTCT
The DNA here is from genome assembly GCA_029721355.1 of Tegillarca granosa. Classification (NCBI taxonomy): domain Eukaryota; kingdom Metazoa; phylum Mollusca; class Bivalvia; order Arcoida; family Arcidae; genus Tegillarca; species Tegillarca granosa. Next base: position 4,669,055 of record CM056608.1, read on the forward strand.
TTGGGCGAAGACAAAATGATGACAATTGCTGTCTTAGTCCTATGCTGCTACAAGTGGTCTGTCCATCACAAAGTCTCAGTATTTTCTGGTTCTCAGGACACGTGTAATTATAAGGCAGGCACGTGACATTGTGTATTTTCAAAACAGTTTTGCTTTTACAAAATAATTCTTGACCACTTTGTTCACAAACTTCTGTGCTAAGGATTCTATCAGATTCTGAAAATAAAATTTAAAGAACATTTATTAATTATAACTTTTGATGTTTTTAATGAAATTGTAACAAAGTTATCTGTGAAAAGCAACAGCATATATTTGTTACTGACAACAATCAAACCTAACGTGTTTAAAAATCACACATGTAAATAGAAGTCTCGGTGATAGACCGATTGATCTGAAGCTTATTGATCACACTGCCTCTCACACTAGAGCAGATCCTGGTGTAAGAAAGTTTGTGAGTTTTTTGCTGAAGGTTTTTGGATTCTTCCAAAATTCCAGAACTTCCTGCTTCCACATAAAGCCTTTACCCCGATCCATACCACCTAAATCAAATAGCGGATTATATACTTTGGCCTAGAATGGCTCTTGATGAGATGTCTATTATATCTTTTAACAAGAAGACATGATTTTCTTATTTATTTAAAACAGGTTTGTTCCCTCACGCAAAGCATTCCTTAGCTGGATTTAGATTCATATAATTTTGAAACTTTGAATTATTATATGTTCAAATGTTTGGATTATTTTTTATCTATTACTTTATCGCCCCCTGGTGTCACTGTTGAGGAATAAATTTTCGAAATGTGCACATATGGCACATAATTAAACAGGTAATTTTTGTGAAATTTTGTACACACAATACAAGTCTTCCATGAAAATTATAAACAAACAAACAAACAAACAAGACCAAAATGAAGAACTGTACTATAATTAGGAATTCAATGCCATCTAGTTTTAAGCTTATTGAACAGTAGAACCGATGGAGCATTCCATTATTGGTTCTATAAATAAAATTTTATACCTTTGGGAACAAGAACATGGTGTCTGTTTTATATTGAAAATAATGAAATGATTAAATTTCCATATTTACACATTTAAGCATATAATGTTTCTTTATTTGTAATTTTCATTATTTCATTATTTTTTTGGTGTCTGGTTTCCATAGTAACCACTAAAGCTATATAAAAACTCTGAATAATTTTTCAATAATTTATATTTTATATACAAATTATATATTTCTTACTATAGTTTTGATACAATTTGCGATGGTTTATGCACATTGAACATGCATATTATGTCTATAGAAATGTATCTTGAAACGTCTAGTATAAAAATACTGTAAAAAACAGAAATGTCTTTGAATAAAAAAATATTGATATAAATATCACTTTAAGTACATTCATTATAACTGTTTCTGTTGGTTATATATCTTTACAGTAGAGTTCTGAGTGTATTTTAACAATGTAGTAAAAGTCCTATGGGTTTGTTACTTGGGATGTTATTTTGGACAACAGTACTACTGACGAAAGAAACAGTTTGTACTAAGTTATAACATAGAGAACATCTGATGTTAATTGTTATTGCAAAATATCGTTCCATATTGTGCGATTTAAAGATGTAATAAAACTCTCTTATGATGCGGTTTATGTAGTGTAAAAGAAATAAACAACAAAAGTACATGTCTTTTTTTTCCATTTTCTCACGAAACATTTTATTAATGAAATTTATTCTAACCCTTTATGCTGCTTTCGAAATAGTCTTACTGAAGTTGCGAATAGTGTCAAGTATGCATTTTTTGCAATAAAAAAAGTATATAGCACTTTAAATGTAGACTTTGGATACTACTGGTTGCATTGAATGTAGGATGACGGATATAGCAATCAGACCACTAGATCTGACTTTCTCATAAAGTCAGATACCCATCGACGATCAGGAGTATCGGTTGTCGCGTTGTTAAATGTGTCTTTTACCACCTAGGTTCAATTTTTTTAATGTTAAAGTGTTCCGATTGCTTGTCATATATCTATGGTTGTCTTTTAGGCAATGTGGTTTTCCCCGTCCTCCCAAAAAATGGATACCTCGATTTAAGAAAAATAATTTTTGAATTTTTTAAAACTGAATTACAAAACTAAGGTTTATTCCTTCATGCAAAGCATTCCTTAGCTGGATTTGGATTAATATAATTTTGGAACTTTAGATTAATTAATTTCCAACTGTTTGGTTTATGTTTTTTTATTATCAAACTTTTCGGTCTTAGTGTCACTGATGAGGAATGAATTTTCGAAATATGCACATCTGGCACATCAAAATTCAACTTGTATTTGTGTTATATATTTACTACTCCTGAGATGGTACCGCTGCTGGAGGAGTAAAACTCCCCGAGGGTATCCATAACTCAGTAGGCAGTACTTTTTGCTGTCAGAAAATGTACCATTTAGCAAAATTTTCAGCTGCCTTAAATTGTAAAATTTGTTTAAAACTAAGGTTTGTTCTCTCATGCAAAGCATTCCTTAGCTGGATTTGGATTAATATAATTTTGGAACTTTAGATTCATAAATTTCCAACTGTTTGGCTTATGTTTTTTATTATCAAACTTTTTGGTCTTAGTGTCACTGATGAGGATTGAATTTCCGAAATGTGCACATCTAGCACATCAAAATTCAACTGGTATTTGTGTTATATATTTACATGAATTTACATACATGTAATAGATCCCAAGGATAACTTGGAAATTATTACATATTACAATCAAAAACTACTGTTTTTTGAAGTTGTTGATCATGAATATAATTACACACAAAAGATAAAAAATAAATAAAAAGTAAATAAAACAACTTTAATCTTCATCATATTTATACAATTGTACAATTAATTCAGTTGACTATTTACAGGGCGTTAAAACACAAATATTCGCGATACACCGACAATAATTAGAGTAAAACCTTTCTTCTGAATTTTCTAGTTTTCCTGTCATGTGTTGATTTTAGATTTTTATTGAAATTATGCATTACAAATCAGCACATAACAATTGAAAATAAAATTCAAATTCAGAGCAAAAAAATCAAAATCAGCACATGAGGCTCATATAAATTTCGATTACTCACTCTCTTCACATCAATTTATGTTGGGAATAATGAATCTTCTTCTAAATAGTTTATTTAGAAATATATCACTCTACCAAAGGCAAAGTCAACTGGAATATTTCTGACAATAACACATTTATTACAAGACTTGTAAATGATCAAATATCATATACTGGCGAGCATATTAGTCATGCCTAAACATGGGCGAAGAAACATAAAAGTAGTCCATCACAGAATTACGCTACATTCATTTAATAGCTAATAATTGGAAAATCAATAAAAAAGCAATTAGCTGTAATACAACGTAAGCATTTGTAACTCGAACTTAGTGTTAGTCACTTGATGTTTGCTTTGATTTAGCCGCATTTTCGTAATTACTTTGATAAATAATTGGGTAAATGTAAATTACAGATTGAAAAGATAAAAGTATCAAAATACAAGATGTGAATGTATTTTCTTGTGTTTATGATTTACGTTTGTTTTTATTCTAAGAATATCAAATGGATAGAGATTTTGAAGTGTAATAGGGTAAAATAAATATAAAACGTGTATATTTTTGCGAATAGTTTACCGTTATTTTCCATATACTCGTATTACCACTGCGGAAGCTCAGTTGGTAGAGTGCTCGCTCCGTAAGTGAGAGGTCGTGGGTTTGAACCCACAACGGGTCTGACCTAAGCCTTGAAAATGCGTAGGGACTGTTCTTTCGGAAAGCACTCGGCATTACGAAATGAAAGTCGCGGTTCTTTCGGATTGGAACTTAAAATAAACGAGGTCCGGTGTCACGGTAGGTATGGCACGATAAAGAACCATGTTGTATAATGTCATCAGCGCAATGCAAAAATAAAACTTCTGCATTTTCTCCTATAGTTGGCGACGTCTCGATATAAGTTAAAATATTCTTGACTGGGACGTCAAACATCAGTTCTTAACTCAACTCAAAAACTCGTATTTCATTTTTCATCTTAAAATCTTTAAAGAAACTCAATATGGTAACGGATGGGCTGATCGATCATATCTACATTTGGTTCTTGTAATAGAGTAATTTCAATGCAATGTATTTTTAAAGAATGAGCTAACTGCAACACTTATTTCTTTTACAACAAGCTACTTTAACTTGTTTGGTGAATAAAAAATCAATTAAAGGTTTGAAATGGTCCTATAAACCTTATTTTAAGAACTTTTATATTGAATCAGTCGGTCAAAAAATAAAACTGCTAGAAATTAACAGTTTTGCTATTTTTGGAACTTTTACAGTTTTTATTGCATCGGGAACTCGATTTGTGAAAAGTTAAAGCTACACCACGTGGGTCTCTCCATATTAAATTTAGTTCAAGTTGATCCAACACAAACAATACCACAGCTTTGAAAATTGATATAGTATTATTTAAAACTTGTTTTTGATATGGAGTAAATGATTGACGTTTAAAGTCGCATCAGCAATTCTGCATTTATGCGCAGCTAATTCTGATACGAATAAAAATTTTAATTGTAACAAATATTAAGGAATGTATATTTATCATCATTGGCTATTATGATCGATTGAATATTAACCGCCATCTTTCATCTGAACGAAATTACAGTGAAATATGTAGTCATTACAGCTTGATTTGAATCTTAATTTCATATATAAAATGCCTATTGGGACATTTGAATATAATTGACTCAAACACAAAGTTCAAATCACCCGTAGCATATAGAGTTATTGCAATTATCACGGATGTTGACCCCTTATAAAAGGTTTACGTCCATTTTATGATTTAAGATCATACTGGGACATATAATACTCAAGCATTTGTAACACATTTTACCACACAGTCATATAACTTCTATACAAAGCGAAATAAAATATATTGATGTTACACTTGTGGGATGAGTAAGATGTAACTGATAATTTTGTTTACTTGGCCTAATATAAATAAAATAATCCTACATAAATGTTTAAGTTTGGGTATGTATTTACTATACTGTTTGCAAAATATTGATGTTTTTCGCGATGGGTCAATTCTTTTTACTTATCTTAGATCTCAAAAATTAATTGCAACAAAAATATATGTTTTACATGTTTTATGGAAGTACTTTTGCACATTTATGGCAGTATGTAGATTGTTAGTACACATGTCTGAAATGTCTCAGACATCTCGTTTGGTAGTTAGAGACCTACGCAGTTGTCAAGGGTCAACCCACAGCTGTCAGCCAACGCAACTTTAGTGCTTCATGTATTCATTTAAACCAAAATGCAATCACTCAGATTTCAAATTTAATTCATTATCCTAACATTTGTAAAATTGATATTGTTTTTTTTTTCATTAGATATGAATTATTTTGACTGATTTTCTATGAAAAAGAGGTAAAAGGTAAAATATGTGGGCACTACCTTTAAAAAGCATATATACTAATGTTTAAACTCTCTCTCTCTCTCTCTCTCTCTCTCTCTCTCTCTCTCTCTCTCTCTCTCTCTCTCTCTCTAAAAAAGGAAACCGGGGTAGTTGTTCCCTTTAAAAACATGTTTACTATTTTTTTTAACTTCTCTCTCTCTCTCTCTCTCTCTCTCTCTCTCTCTCTCTCTCCTCAAGGAAAACGGAGTAGTTGCTTCCTTTAAAAAGCATGTTTACTTTTTTTTTAAATTCTACCCCCTCTCACTCTCTCTCATACATGTATTTGGGATTTGGATTCAGCTGACCAATGACATAACAACAAACGACATGAGTCGTTTATTCTCAGTTCCAATTCAAAAGAACCGTGATTTCCATTTCGTAATGCCCAGTGCTTGGCGAAAGAACAGCCACTACTCACTTTCAAGTCTTGGGTCAGACCCGGCCGGGGTTCGAACCCACGACCTTCCACTTAAGGAGCGAGCACTCTACCAACTGAGCTACCGCAGTGGTTAACAAATGACATGATTAAGGATTAAAAGTCAATACTTTTATTTTGTCTATTTCTATTGGACATCAATAACATGTCTATAAAGGCTTACTTATAATATAAGCAATTTTATACGAAATTTTATACCATAGCTTATAATTTGATTTGGTTCCAATACCATTTATTCATTGAGGATAGTTACATAGATATGTATATTGTTTAATAAGTAAATATACTTACTAGTATCTAATAAAAATACACAATTAATCCTGTTACTGCGACAAACCCTACATAAAAACCACTTATGAATTACCATCAGCGTTATCTTAGCTTTATGTTTTAACCTAAGGATATTTTATGATCATAATTACTTATTCACTATATCTGATGGCCATTGTAGCCAAAAACTTGAACAAAAACAGATATATGCGGGTTCAGACAGAAGATCGAATTTCCAAACTCCCACAAATGAGTACTCTAATTGGGGTACAAGGGTAAAATCACCGACCTTCGACAAGCAAACTGGCATACTTTTTAACAGTAGAATCTGCACGAGCGGTATTCGTATCTAGGCAGTGAGAGTTACAGTCATCTGTAAGGGCACCTTCAGAACATGCGATCATCAAGACTCCTATTGCTTTGATTACTCTGGTTTATTAATCTTTCATGTGTACATGTGTAGAATTTAATGTATTATAAATATTATAAATTTTAAATTAAAATTTGACTAAATTAAATTAAAATACAATGTTTTGCAATTTCAATTTACAGATTGCAATTTAAAAAAATAATTCAAGTTGAACTTAAACTTATGGATAACAAAAAGTGAGATATTCATTTTAATTTTTTTTTTTTTTTTTTTTTTTTTTTTTTAAATGGTGGTAATTAGCAGAATTAGACTCAATATTTTTCAATCTAAAATTAAATCACGCATCTAATTTACAATAGAAATGATATACGCAACTTAATTAGATATTTAATTCTTAAATAAGAGTTAATTTGCTCAATTAGAGTTACATAATGCGATTTAATGACTTGATGTATAATTGGTGTGTATTGATACAAGACCGTTATTGAATTACTAGATTATGTTGGGATGCGTTTTCTCACCTCACGGACAGAGATTTCCGGCATGGTTCCTGAATTGATATTTCTTGTCTACCCTAGACTAAGACAGAATGCACGTGCATTTTCCCAGAATTTGTGTAATCATTAGACATGTACATGTATTTCTTCACACTACTCGTCTTTTTGTACTAAAAATACCAAAATTTTCCACCTTCAAGTTAATTTAAATATAATACCATTCCACAATAAAGATGCAATTCTTTTAATCTTGTTTTGTCATCGATATTGATAGTGTTGGAATTAACATTTCTGTAATCCGAACATCGTGTCTCCTGTTGTTACATTTATCAAACACAAATTAGGAGCTCTGTATATAAGATATGTCATCTATTTTACCGACTTAGATTAACGTATTTGAAGGAGAAAATGTAGAGAATAAGTCTCGTTGTTACATTTATCAAACAAAAACAAGAAGATTTTGTGTAAGATATGGAATCTATTTCTCTGATTGAAAGAATAAATCCAGCTTTCCTCGCCGACGTACTGACATTCTGAACATTTACAGTGGAGAATCCTTACAATGTAGACAACTTATGCTTAGAAGTTCCTACTATATAAAACAAACAGGATATGAAGCAATGCAAAAGTTGTCATTAGAAAATGTCTTTGTCAATCAGATAGTGAAAAAGCAAAAGTCGGGGCTGTCCGTTACACGTACGGAGAACTTGCGGACCATATTCCTTTTTCAAGTTCGTCTAAAATGGACATATGTTATATGAAAAAGAAAAAGCAATGTCGAAATAATAATATGATTGATGTAAACAGCAATCAAAGAAAGCGCTTTCGATTGTACAAACTGTTCATTTGTAAATATTGCCAATGACCTAATATTGATTAACTTATTCCGCCTGGTCATGATCTAAGACTAATTACTAAATTTATATTTATATATTTATATATTTATATACTTCCGAACAATTTACAATTTACAATGACCCGGAAAAACAAGATTCAATGTTTATAAATAAAATCAGAGAAATAGAAAATAATTACTGTATCAACTATTTTAAAATCAAATATGTCAGTTTTATGCAATTCTAACAACGTATGATCTTATCATAAAAATAACAAACAATAGGTAAGGAGAAACAAAGATTGAGATTTCCAATGGTTAAAACCAATCAACCTTTGAAATAAATGGACCCTTTTTTGTACATGTGATTATAACGAGAGACACAACTGTTGTTTCTTACTGACGAGCTCCTGTTACAGCTTAGTCTGTTTCTCAAGATAATTATACTGAGAGGCAAGAATTTTTTTACCGACACTTTGATGTATGGATATACGTTATGTCTCTCATCTTGTATAATTATTATATCAGTTTGCCTAATTTCTTCAGCTGTTATTGTTATTTCGCTGATAAGTTTTGTTTATATAATCAAACTGCTGTCGGTTGTAATCACTCTTATTTATAACCTTGTATTTTATTACCATAACACGTGTTCGGTCAGTCATTTGGTAGAAAAAGCCATGAAACTTTCCGAACAGAATGGCTTGATGCTCTCTGAACATCAGAACGCTAACACGATTATATAACATCGTGATTATAATTAAAACATACCAGTCCTTGTAAAAAGTAAAAACTTTGCAAACTGGCAAAATATGTGATACACATGAACTTCCATCAAGGAAGTGAGGCCGGGTGCTCCGGAAGGGTAAGCACCTCCTGTATAGCTGGGCTACACCCGTCCCGTGCAAGTCAATTTTGAGAATGAAAGGAACAAAGAACTATGGTAAGTCAAATATATCCAGTATAAGTTGGGATACAGTGACTACATACTTATCAACAATATTGTGATGACGGCCATAAAACTTTTTAAGGGCTCTGATTAGCCTAGGCTTGCAATATCCTTGTGTCAACAATTTAATTGTAAGTAATTTGCTTCGTTGCAGAAAGTTCCCATAGTGGGAACAAGCTCTACCGTACCGTACCGTATTAACTGTGAAACATATACACCATACGCAGGAGAAGCAGGGATATTACTGCAAAGAAACGGAATGTTGACAATAGAAAAATTGAAGTCATCACGTTTGTCGTTTAGCTGCAGATGTAACCTTTCATGGGTGTCATAATTAAGGTATAAGTCCAAATATGAAGCAGAACATGGAGAATCTGTCGTGTCTTTTATTTCAAGCTTACTTGGATAGATGACATTCACATATTCTCCAAATTTGTGATTATTTAGAGAAAGAACGTCATCTATATATCTGTATGTGTAGTTGAATGATTTAGCGACAGTCTTTTTTCCAGATTTGACAAGGTTCTGTAAAAATTCTGATTCATATGAATAAAGAAACAAATCAGCAAGCAAAGGTGCACAGTTTGTGCCCATTGGTATACCGATTGTTTGTTGAAAGATAATATTGCCAAACACAACAAATATATTGTCTATCAAAAACCCTAACATTTTGTTGATGGTATCTTCAGTATATTTTTGTTTGCAGTCTGTATGGTGTTTTACAAAATAACCAGAATCCCTGTTGAGCACTAGATATTTATATCTTAGTTTACCGTTTTTGTAAAAGAATGAAAAGTGAATGATTTGTTTTAGACGTTCTTTCAATTTAGCATGAGGGATAGTGGTGTAAAGGGTAGAAAAATCAAAAGTTTTTATACTTTTTACCGAAGATAGAGTATTAGAGACAAAATGGTCAAGTAGTTCTTTAGAATTTTTGAGAATCCACATTTGGTTGATGCCAGATGTAGAATAGACTCTATCTGAACAAATCTGAAGGCCATCTTTGACAACTGTCAAAATAAGTATGACTATTCAAAAGAATCTGATGTCAATTTGGTAATGATTGAATGTTTTCGAACAATATCTATGATCTCTAATTTAAAATTATATAACAATAGAAATGAACATGCTTAAATGTATTTTCTTTCTTTCACTTAAAACGATAATGTTCTTGATCATTACTCGTTGATAGAACGGTTTTAAAGATTTGGGATTCGTATTTATTGATTTAATTTTATTTTTTAATTTTTTTTCCGTTTCTCGTGTTGAAAAAATGCATAAAAAAGAATAAAAATGGCGTGAAAAAGCGATGTCTAGAATTTGATCGCACATTTCCAATATGTCATTTAATTGTAATTTGACATAATCATTTTTCCACAAATCTCAGGAGGAATTAAAATGTGCTGTTTTAGTTTTTAGTTTGGTGCAGTAAAGCTTTTTTGTTGAAAGACTTTATTTTTGGGGGAAATTGCCTCGAACAAAATATTGAAATCATTGCAGAGATAAAGCTTTTGATTGTTTTACTGTAAAACCTTTTTACACCATTCTAATTCAACCTAAACGCAATATTTCTTTTTCTCTAAAGTTATAACTTATTTGGGATTTATAACCCCCGACTGTTCATGGTCTGCTTCAAAGTTGAACGTATACCTCACTTTTGTCACCAACGAAAGGCTACATTTGAAGCTTTATGGCAAGAGTGATAACTAGACTTCAATTTGGTTAACAGCATTTCTATGCAGCAATATATCTGCTTCTGCTGCTCATGTTTAAGCTAATTTCTATTACGATCACTTTACTCAACGAAGCAAGCTGCCTTCAAATAAATTGTGGACTCAAAGACTAAGCAATCCCTGGCTTATAAGACCGTAAAAAAATTTTATGGTCATGGCAATACTTAATAAGCAATATGTCGCTTTATCCAAAATTATCCCTGGTTATACATTTACGCCCCCTAGTTTTATGTTTATTTATTTCTCAAATTTTGGTTTCTGAAGTGGGAAGTGTAGCTAACTAGACAGGTTATGCTTACCCTTCATGATCAATCGTCTTTACTTCCCTGCTGTGGAATCACGCGTTTAATAAAATTGTTAGTCTCATTTTTTTTCACTTTGCTTTTTGGATTTGATTTTGACATGCGCCGGTGTGTTTGAGATTGACTTTATAAGAGTAATTTTTTGTTTAATTTTTGACAGTTTCGTGTAAAGACCTGCAAACACTTTTTCATGTTATCCATAGCATTTTCGATGGATACAGTAAGAAAAAAGAAAACACTAATTACACCTATGTATGTATGTATGTATGTATGTGTGTATGTATGTATGTATGCATGTATGTATATATGTTGTGTGTGACTTTGTCCCACAATTATGTTGATCAAAACTTCTTGATCTTTATCTTAAAAACTATATCTCTTTCAAGTAATTTCTTTAAAAAGTAGAAGACTGATGTGGCAATAACACATTTGATGTTTTTTATTTCAACATGATTAAAACAAATTGCATTAAGCATCTATATTAAAACATATGATATAAGCAATATTATTGTGTTGATGCAAATATTGTAACCGTTATGTATATTATTAATTTTATATCTACTTTATTACCTCATAGCTAATAGCAACGTATATTTTGGCAGCTTATTTCGAGGCTTTCAAATAACAAGACATAATTACAGAGAAGTAATAACAAAAGATATTGCAAAAAATGTTATGTATATTTTTCAGTTACGAGTGTTGCATCGGAGACGAACATTAAAATGACTATGTCGTAAATACTTATCTCTTTTACACGTTATTGCACGTTACTTGTAGTTATCACAATTAACAAAAAAGTACACTGTATATGTTTAAGTTGTCATGGTAAACAATATTTTTTGCCTCGTTATCAATTTCCCATTCTCTCTTTTTTGCTAACAAATATATATAACACAAATACCAGTTAAATTTTGATGTGCCAGATGTGCACATTTCGGAAATTCATTCCTCATTAGTGACACTAAGACCGAAAAATTTGATAATAAAAAACATAAGCCAAACAGTTGGAAATTAATGAATCTAAAGTTCCAAAATTATATTAATCCAAATCCAGCTAAGAAATGCTTTGCATGAGGGAACAAACCTTAGTTTTGAACAAAATTTACAATTTAAGGCAGCTGAATGGTACATTTTCTGACAGCACAAAGTACTGCCTACTGAGTTATATCTCAGCATAATACTTCTGTTTGACGGCCAACTTAATTCAACCATTGTAGCAATGAAGTTTGTCTTAATTTTGTACAGATTTAAATGCAAACCTTATTACTTTGTAGTATATATATATATATATATATATATATATATATATATATATATATATATATATATATATATAATTCAAATAACAGTTGAATTATATATAAGTATACTGCATTATCTTTTTTTTAAAAATTAATAAAGAAAAAAAAGGCATCAGTGGACACGAGTCAATACAGCTACATATTTACCTAAAACACCTGTTTAGTTTTGATGTGTCATATGTAAAAGAGAGAAACAGCCAACAACACGTAAGCAAGAAAGGACAATCACATATTCGGAATCACATATTGTAAATATTATTTCCGGTTTTCAAGGGGCATTGAAGTTTATTTCAAGTGTATATAAAGCAAATGAAATTCTTAATCACAAAACTTTAAAACTTTAAAAATATGTTTTAATCCATGTTTATATTTTAGACATAAAAAAGGGTTTCAGAGAGAGAGAGAGAGAGAGAGAGAGAGAGAGAGGAGAGAGATTTGTTTTAAATAACAAAACAACATTTTTTCTGAAAAACACTCTTGCAACACATAATATACCTATAAACCTAAACTCAGTCGTTTACAGAACACGGCATTTAAAAATAATTAAATTTGTGTTGAAAACAACACCATTATTCTAATGTTAACTAAGCGCTATAAAACACAACCCATTTTAAAACAATAATTAAGTTACCATCTTTGCGACGAATGTGTATATATCTGAGATTTTCAAGACAAGCTTTCGATAACTAATCACCAAGATGGGAAGCGTAACGAATCTAAATCCGGATTGAAATTAAATTTTAAGATGTTTATTGGTAATAGAAAACGTAGTTAATGGAAAGAGATTAATCAACTGAATTTTGTTTGGTAATTAAGCACATAACTTACAGCGAATTGGAATTTTGTTATTATGAAAAACAGATATTCAAGTCCTCGTAGTTTTAAATTCAGTGAATTTATCAAATTTTAATAAAGCAGTCTTGTTTTGTCACAGTTTGAAATCTTCGCGTATTTGTCCTTCAGACTGTTGTGATGGCGAAAAAGAAGATAATAACGTAACGGACTTATATGTGAAAAAGAGGAGATATGACATCTATTTAATTGCGGTAAAAATTTAGAGAAAAATTTAGAGTTAAAGCAGTAAGCGTCCAAAAACCATAAACTCCTGAAGCATCACAAAACCTTTATATAATTTTTGACGTTTTCGCTTTTTTATTACATGCTTCGCCGCAAGCGCTGTGTTTGTTTCGTGCCAAAATGAGATTCTTTCATGCTAAGCCGGATTTCAATCTAATGAATGCAATGGTGGTATTTCCTGTAATTACTGTTGTCAAGTTTGATAAGGAAATATTAATAATCATATGGAGTAGAATGTAGTGCAGTGTAAGTGTCAATCACCACAGTCAAGTTAAAGCCTCTATAGCATGTATATAGAGGCATTCAATTCTGGACTGAAGGCGAATACTAAAAGTTCAGAAAAATTACCAGAAGCAAATTGACAAACGTTCGAACACAACTAGAATCTATGCATCTTTACAATGAGAGGCGAGGTGCTCTTTAGTCGTTCTAGCAAGCAACTGATGCTCCTTATTTAAGAGAGAAGAGGTGCAAATATAAATTTTATTACTAAAATTACTAACTCCTAGCAATGCTATATCATCATCATCATCATCATCATCATCATCATCATCAAAATTGAAAAGAACAGAAAAGTTTCCTTGTAGATTCGCATGTTTAATAAGAATTCAAAATTCAGATTGTTAAATGAGTATATTTTATCAATGCTCAATCCAACAATTCGTCTTACTTTGGGTAGAAAGAAATCTGTCCACTGCAATAGCGCATGCGTTATGTATTTTCTTCTTGTTACAGTTGCTCTTTCTCTTTAACATGTATGAAGCATAGAAACGTTGACGGTTCTATCGACACAAAACATAATAAAAATATAAGATTTTTGATTTTTTATTGTGTTAACTACAAGTAACGCGAAAAGTGTAAAAGATTGAAGATTGGAAATTATGGATTTCCTAAGCAATAATGGAACATAAATTGGTTATATATATCGTATTCTGCTCTATTATGGGTCCGCATTATAAGTCAAAATTAAACATAAAATTGCTTTTACACCGTTCATATTAGCATATAAATTGTCTAAAATTATTTCCACAACTATGGTTGGTATGTTGCTCTTTCACATATAGAACACGATAATTTCCCTTTTAATTCGACAGGGATAAGAGCGAAAGTTTGCACATAAAATGTTATGAACGAACTTTGCTTGATTCTGACATTCTGTTGCTATGGATACTGACCAGACCGATATAAAAGCCACAACATAAGTTTTTGTTTGTTAAATTTTAAAGATTTAAAATTTCCGATCCAGAAATGCTATAAAAAATTAATATAATTTATGCCCATATTTATCGTACTAATCTTAAAAAGATGAAAGCCAATGCAAATTTTGGAGATCGTGTATTATGGGTTTTACCTTCTACACTCTATATTTTTATCTTTTTTATTGAAAACAGATAAAACTGGTACAGTCTATGAAGGAGACTTATACCCCCGCCCCAAACTATAAGTGGGTAATTTGATCGTGGGTGATGGGTTCTAATGATTCTGAATATCTGTGTATAGTTTCAGAAAAATTGTATCATACATGTTTCATAACTTCCGGACAAATTGTATGTACTGCCAAATTGTAAGTGTGAAAAATTCTAAGTCTGAAAATGGCAATGAATCTACAAAATTCATCCGATTAAACTGATAATTGCAGGTACACAGGTTTTATGATGTCTAACATATGTGCATATCAGCACTGCTTTTTGCCATCCCATACCGAGTAATAAATCAAGTTTTGTATTAAATATTGTTGAAACTGTTTTGATATAGTATACCGCCAATTGCTGATAATAATAATGAAAAAAAAAAAACTTTGCAAATGTTTGATGAACCAAATTTTTTACCATTCCCAAAGTAGTTTGAGATTTACATGTAATTGGTCACTATTAAATCTCCTATTCCAATAAAGCATTTAAGATTTACTTTGGATAGTAGATTAACAGAAATAAAGTCATCCTATGTCTGAACTCCTAGTGATATTTTCTTATGTAATCAACTCGGTAAATCAGAGATCGTCTACTCTCTGATTTGTCAATAAGTCTGATCGATAAAGGACGGTATTACTTCAGCTAAAATCGGCAAATTTGACAAGAAATGATATATATACGTCAAATCATTGGCATATTTCTCAGATTGATTATGTATATATAACCTTGTATTGCAAGGAACAAATAACAAAATTATAGATTTTTTACAGAAGAAACTATTTGAAATGATTTCATTTCTGAGGTGATGTCAATTCCTCTCCCAATTCAAATACAAACTTCAATAAAAAATAATTGGAAACCTTTAAACAAATTTCTTTTTAATTATCCTTAAAATGGCCATATAGTTGTCAAATAGTATTTAAATGCGTCCATTGATGATTTTGGAGTAAATTAAATGCTTGCAACGCTTGGGATTTGATTTGGGATCAATGTATGGTATCGTTACATAAAGAAAGATTTCTCTTTTGATCGCTTGATGGCTTAATTGGTTGATTGATGGTCGAGGTTTTTAATGAAATGCTTTCAACTGAGAATAATTTAGAAATATATACTTCGACTGAGCTATACATTTTGTAAATAACACTTTTTTTTAAAAAAAAAATCGTTTTTGCGGCTGTCTGGTCATTGCTATTGGTCCAGTGAAGTTTTTAATAAACCTGACCAAATGTTTATACTGATTAACTCGACAAAATTAAAACGTTTCAATCATGTTTTGGTCTAGACTTGCACATGTCCTTATATTAATACATATTGCCTCTTTAAAACTATTAAAGAGATCAATATAATTGACAAATGTCTATACATTATCAATGCCCGTACTTGTCCAATTGTAATCCCTGTAAGGGTAATGGAACATCTAACCATGAACATGAAGAGCCTCAAAGAGCGTTATCTGTTATTTCTAAAAAAAATTAAATCGATTGATTCAGGAAAAAGAAAAAAATCCAAAACGTATAGAAACAAAATGGTTGTCTTTCACATTGATAGGATATATTATATTATAAACTACCGGTTTCTCCTCTCAATTAAAATTGGTATCCAAATATACCCGTTTTACATCTTCAACAGACAATATATATATATATATATATATATATATATATATATATATATATATATATATATATATATATATATATATATATCCTGGTTTTTTATAACGGACTTTTATAATAAATTTTTTCTATATCTGACGAAAAGTAGATTCTCCTATATTCGCTATCTTCATATTTAATATTAAACTGCATTGAGATTTTCAATTTTCTGAATTTTTTTTTTTTTTTTTTTATTTTCTAAATATATATATATATATATATATATATATATATATATATATATATATATATATATATATATATATACTTAAAATAGATATCCTATAAACACGATCCGTGAGATTCATTTTCTAAAATTTCATTTCTTTTAGCTGTTAATAAACGGAATCCTCTGACCGGTTGGTCAATGTTAAACGATAATTATTATGAGCTTGGAGCATGCGCACGGATGTACGGAAAAACCCATTAATCGAAGGTGAAACATGATAAATTGTATTAAGTGTCCTTAATTAATATCCAGGTGTATTTGAAATGGTGTTATGAATCCCTTACTAAGTCACAAATGACAAATTCAACGAAGTTCTGTGTTTAATTTATCGTATTTCAACGTTTTGAAAGTTGTGTTTAAATGACCCGGGTTTTAATGACATAACCATGTTCTAATATTAGATCCAAAATGCTGCATCTCACTGTATTTATTCGAGCTTTTATCGTTGAACCAAATGTAACGTTGTTCATTAGGAGCATCATTATTTAGATTAGCACAATTTTAATTTTTTCTTTGGAAAACTTAATGCAGCTTTAAAGTACTGAAATAAAAACTATTATTGCCCTATTTTTTTAAAATGTAGCAATTTTATAATTTTTAATAAATGTGTCTATCTTAAAGTTTCACAAACTTATATATTGACTTTGTTGTTCTATTTTTGGTGTTAACTTAAAAAAGAACAATAGAATTAACAAGCATGTCTGCCTGATAATCATTCATTGATCCATCATTCAATGATAACTTCAGCTCTTATTATTTAATAAAACAATTTAAAATTTTATAGCTTTTGTAATCAATTTTGTTTCGTCGCGAATATTAAGGTTTATGTAATACAATGATTCAGAAATAAAGTTTTGTTCTTATCATTTCATTTGCTTTACAACAAATAATTAAGTCTCCCATAAGTATTTAATCCATACTTTACCGGTGTTATTTTGTCACAATATTTACCCCAATGTTCATCCAAAATTTGCAGTTTTTAATGTTCAATATGTGATTACAGTTATTACCGTCTACTTCCATAAAACCATCTTTCAGCTTATTTGTATATTCATACATAGTGTTTACAGAAGTACAAAGTGGTTTTAATTATAAATATATACCACAAATACCTGTTAAACTTTGATGTGCCATATGTGCACATTTCGGAAATAAAACAAACATACCATTCCGTGTCCACATCACAATCCCAAAACCAAAGTAAAAACTTTGCAAACTAGAAAAATATGTTATACATGTGAACTTCAATCAAGAAGTAAGGCCGGGTGCTCCGGAAGGGTAAGCACCTCTTGTCTAGCTAGCTACTGTACACCCGTCACGTGCAAGTCAATTTTGAGAATGAAAGGAACAAAGAACTATGGTAAGTCAAATATATCCAGTATAAGTTGGGATACAGTGATTACATACTTATCAACAATATTGTGATGACGGCCATAAAACTAAATCATTCTTCATCAGTGACACTAGGGGCCGAAAATTTGACAGAAAAAAAAATATAAGCCAAACAGTTCAAAAATTACTGAATCTAAAGTTCCAAAATTATATGAATCCAAATCCAACTAAGGAATGCTTGGCACGAAGGAACAAACCTTAGTTTTAAATAAATTTCACAAAAAGAAGAAGGTTAAAAAATTTGCTAAATGATATATTTTCTGACAGCACAGAGTTATTTATTGACTAAGTTGTTTTGCGTGAAGGGATTAAGAACACAAATTGGTTACGTCGATTAAATTGCTTTTGATTTGGGACAGCTTGCACCGGAGAAAATTCCAAGTTATTGAAGAAAAAATGACTAACATCTAAATTAAAACAGTTTTTAATTTTAACCTATAATAACGCTATATATCTCAAATTTTTGTCGTTATGTTGCCATGGCCGTCGTTCTTAGTAACGTAACAGATATTCGTTTGTTATCAAGTTATTATATATAACAAATACCAGTTAAATTTTGATGTGCCAGATGTGCGCATTTCGGATATTCATTCATTTATATAATAAAAATTATAAAGTCCTTTGATTTTAGAGACAAATTAAGTTTTAAAGTAAACTATTGAGTTGTAAAAACATAAAGTCATGAATATCAGTTTCATAACCGAACGAACTTTCCTTACTAAACAAATAATGAATCAATCAAGTAAGACGGTTTTCCTTTTTGGGACAGATACTTACGTTAATTTCAAAATTAAGGCAAATTAGAAAATTATGTTTGATGGCAGCTCAATTTTTTGTAATGTTTCCCTGACTGTTCTTCTTGGTAGCGTAAATTTATTTTTGTTTACTAATAACACAATAAAAAATTATGGTTTTAAGTAAAAATCCATATTAAATTTAGATTTTTAATATGATATTATTTCCAGAAAGCTCAACCGAGTTTGAGATATATTTGAATTTATTAAAATATTGTTTTTCATTTTCCGATCAATATGCTGATATGACCAAAGCAAATGTTTGGATGAAGCTTGTAATGGACGCAATGCAAAATATGGCATTAAGAGTATATTATATTTCTTTGTTAAGAGTTTCTGTATGAGTCATTACATTAAGCATTAATGATAAGTGAGTGACAGCTGATGTATAAGCTACAAAATATGAGATAGACAATTAACTATGTGTGAAATTAGAGTTTCCCTGTAACACGTTACATTTAAGTTGATTAACATTATATTTAGATTTCAACAACTTACTAGATTCATGATTTCTACTTTAAAAGTAAGCAGAAACATTTTGGGTTTTTTGAAGATTATCTCTTATAAATTGTCATGATCTATATGTAAAAAGTCTTTTTTAAAAAATCAGGATTTCAAGATTGTAACTTATATGGCATAAAATAATATTATAAAAACAATTTGGTATTTTAGGAAAACAGTTATATTTGTACATGACATACGTAGTATTATAACATTTTGGGATTTTTATTTATATTTGAAAACATATAAATAGTGTTATAACTGAAGTGCAAAACAGTTTTTCAAACATCGGATAGTCAAGCAAGATATTGCTTTGCTTTGAAAGTTTTTGAATGAACATCGTTGCATAATATTATTTCCTGCGTTGTACTTTTTACGTTGCTACATCGCTGCACTATATTGTCCTTACTGCTCTTGTCGCTAAAGTTTTTTCCCTTTGTGGTATTATATCGTTTACATATCATTCTTACTGTTGTCGTTGTTATCGATGCATTTTACATTAATGCATTTTATGGTTTGTATATCATTTTAACTGTTCCCATTATTACTAAGGTGTTTTAATATTGCTACATTTTGTAGTTCTTACGGGTTCACTTTGCAAACAATGCTTTTTAACATTTTTGATAGGTGAACCTTGCTAGACAGGAGGTTCTTATCTTTCGGAGCACCCGGCTCACCTTGAGGGAAGTTCACGTGTATAACTAAATTGGACAGTTTTCAAAAGTTTTTTCTTTGTTTTTTGCAATTGTGATTTGAACTGGGATTGGTATGTTTGCTCTATTGCATTGTATAATTTGCTTATCGTCTAACTATTCATGTTGCTACCAATACTTTTACTACATGCTAGTTTCTTATGTATGTCTTGTTATATTCAAATTCGTTCGACAGCACCGTGTATTTTTAAGACGTAATGTGTTGTGATATAATTAGCATGACTGTCGAACCACTAGATATGAAAATATGAAATTGTCACAATCTGAAATTTTTAAATAATATGAGATTATCTAAATTAATTTCAATTTTGTTCCTTTGCTTCAGATGTGTTATGTGCACACTTTTGAATGTTTACCAAAAGAACCATTCAATTTTCTTTTTGGTTTTCGTTTAAATTCGGCACAAGACATGAGGAATGTTGATTATCATAACTGAGATGTATCTGACATGTATAATTGTGTTAGGAACTCATTATTCATCAGATGTATCTCAGATTTATAATTCATAAATATACATGAGAGACTACATTCCTCGTTTATGATGCAAACAAGTCACATTGAAATGCTTTAAAAGCTAAAGGAAATAAAATACTTTCTTGGTTATTATATATATATATATATATATATATATATATATATATATATATATATATATATATATATATATATATTCATCCAATTCAACTTAGATTTTTAGATTTCATTATACGTGTAACTTTTAACAAACTGATTTATTTAAACAAGCATGCGTCTAAATGTACAAAATTATTTTCACCTATTCAGTGCATTATTTACTGCATATTATGACTATGCCAGTAAACTAGTCCTTTTGTAAAATGCTTGGAATATTACCATCTCTCTCTCTCTCTCTCTCTCTCTCTCTCTCTCTCTCTCTCTCGTTTCTTTAAAAAAATTCATGCAATTCATGTTGTTTTGGTCATGTCTTAATTAGATAATAAAAATAATAATAATTTTTACAAAAAAGAAATTCCGATTAATTTTTGTATATTGGAAATTTGATTTAAAATTCTGACTAATAAAATTGCAACAAATTACGAAAGTTTAACACTTATTTTAATAATTTAGAATCCAACATGATGACATTCGACCTAAAATATAGCTAGATCCAGGGTATCAATAGAATGTAAAACATTCACATCTAATTATAAGTTAAGTGGTTAGATTCTGTGTATATTTGACTAACATGTTCAAAGTTCTAGTATCAGGTTCGAAAGTTCAACAAATCGCTTTGATAGTCTCGATGTCATGACAACTTGATCAGTTATGACCTTTATCTCTGTTCAAATCTTCAACATGTGCAAATTTCTGCTACCATGTCAGTTATAATAACGATAAGTGTCATGTTGCATTGTCACTCTTGTGTCAAGACGACTTGTTATGTCACTTGCTTTAACGCTCTATATGTATGAATCAAGACAGCAAAAGAGACTCTCTGAACTAGGAAACAATATTCATCTCTCTCTCTCTCTCTCTCTCTCTCTCTCTCTCTCTCTCTGGCGTATTTTACCAGCCTACAACATGCGACATAGATAACTATGATAACGATTGTTAATAACAGTGACCTCCACTCTATTTAAAAGACTATTGCATTCACCTTGAATTGCCCTTCGTTACAGTTTTTTAAATTAAAACACACTATAAAATAGATATTTCAAGTTGGTTATAGAATTTTTTCCCTTAAAATTGATGACAAATTTTCGCATTCCAATTTTTTCATTGTCAGGTTAATTTGATTTTTTTAAAATTAAAAATAGAAATAAAATAAAAATTTAACATAGTAGTAATAAAAAAAATCTAACAACTAGTGGAATTTCCTACAAATTATGTTTAATTAAATTATGAGTGTTAAACAATTATCGCGTCTGTTACAGTACAGACCTGTCGAAAGTAAAACACGAAAAGGAGTCGAGACTTGCAACCGGCTGCCGAGGGGTGGACCAATGGATAGCAACTAGAAGCTATCTATGTCTCGGCCCATCGGTAGCTAAGGCTGTCAACGGCTTGGCATCTCGTTTGCCCCCTCGGCTGCTCATTCAGCCATTATCATGCAAGGGGTCGAAAACCCTCGAAAACGAAGGGTCGAGCGGTTGATCACTCGTTAGCTAGTAGCCGAGCGCCGGGTCAAATGCCACTATAAATAAATCAGATAAAAAAAATCATTTTTACCGTTTCCCAACCATTTGTGTTTTAGTTCTAATATTTTAATGTTTTTTAAGGAAAGCCTTTTACGCGTAAACATGAAAATAGTCCATCATAGAAATACATAAAAACATTGAAATAAGGTCAAAGATGGTAAAATCAATAAAAAAGTCATTAGTTGTAAAATAACAAGAACATCTCCAACCAGAAGTGGTTATATGATTTCTGCTTAGATTTCAGCTGAGTAACTGTTATTGCTTAAGTTGGCTTATGGGGAGTGTCATATACAAATTGCTGAGCTATGCTTTAGAGTGGTTGCTTGCAATGTTCGGGGTCTCGTTATATTTTTATAGAGATCACGATACACGATTCAAAATGCGAAAACATTATGGAGTGAAAAAATTACAATAAATAAAACCATATCCCTATTTTTAACAAGTAACAGATTTCACTCATTATAAAACTTTTCGGAAATCATGAAAGGTATTTTGTTTTGTGTTTTAGGCGTTATTGTATGATATCAAATATAAAAAAACGAATTTAACGTGTGTAAGAAATAAAAATCGACATGATGGTTGATTGAACGTTGTTTTGTGTCGCATAAGCAATTTCTTGGGTATTCGTGATAATGTAATTGAAGCATAAACAAGAATTAGTCTTAAATCAAGTTCGTGTGATACATGTACTGCGCACTTACGGCGACAAGTGGAGCGCTGGTTTACTCGCCAGCATTCGCTCTGTAAACCACACAGACACCGAGTTCCTCGGTATACTATCATAATAACGACTTGTTTGAAATCACAATAGCAAGGAATGATCCAGAATTTTATGAAAGGGTGTTTGTTAATTTTACCATAAGACACTGCAAGCGTTAATAGCTCATGCTCTAACAAGGTAGAGGACAAAACCCTGTTGGGGTCCGAGGGGCAAAACCCCCGTCGAAAAATATTTTTTTAAAATATATTTCTGGAGATATTTTGGATACATATTTCTCTCTTTCTCTCACTTTTTAATTTTTAAAGATGGAGTTGAAACCCCCGCAACAACTGCCCCTCGAATCCGCCAATGAATAGGAGAAAATATAACATGCCTATTGAAAACATTCTGATATATTGATCCTGACATATGGTGCTTTTATAGGCCAAAGCATAAACTATTGCTGAAGCTGACCTTCAATAATAAATGTGACGTGAATGTTATGGTTTTTATTTTTAATCCATATTGTAACATATAACCAGTCAATTTAAGTAGCCAATAACTTTACTTCTATCTAGGTAATATAAAATTTCTGTCTTACTCTCGCGAGATCTGAGGATTTATACCTAAAGCTATATAAACCTATAGTTTATATGACCTTCTTAGAGAATAAAATTTCCACATATGATTTAAACGTTGATAATACTTATGATATACAATACCTATTCTAAAAAAATGTCGTATTAATATTTAAAACCAGCCTATGTTAGTACGGTTTTTGTCATTGTACATCATATAATTTAACGTAACGTCACTAATTATAACTTCAATCTATCCAAAATTTAACTACGGACCAAACAATGAATGAAATACACATTGATTTCATTCGTAATAACCGATGTCCCGTGTCACGACAGGCGTGGAAGGTTAAAGAACCTTCCCTGCACATTGCCCTAAGCGCACTGCAAAGGCCAGAATTTTTGGCATTTTACCTTTAGCTGGTGATGTTTCGATATAAGTGAAATATTCTTGACTGAGGCGTAAAACCACATTAAATCAATCGAAGGAGTATTATTAAAATCGATTGAACAGGAATTATGTTCAAATGTTTTAGAAATGATTTAGTAAGAACTTGCAGAATTTTGATTACAACCATTCGACTGACAAACGTCAAGATGCAATCATTTGGATAAACATAAAAAGACTACTAACAGACGAATTATATTTTACAAAGTCTTTCAATTGGCGCTTACTTTGATAAAAAAACATAGTTAAACCATCACAATATCTCGACTGTCTTTATGTTCGTAATGAGAAAAAGATTAATATGAAAGATTCAGAAATTTCCCTTCATCATAATCTCACAAAATTGTATCTTTCCTGAAAAGTTAATATTATTTGAACACAAAAAACTTTTTAATATTTGGTTTCCATGGCTGTAAACCGTTTTCTCTGTTATTAAAAGCCATGATATTTATAGCAGTGTCATACGTATGGCTGCGAGTCTATTGCTTTTACGTCTCCAAAGACAAAAGATTTCAGGATTCTGTAAGATTTGTGATAACTTGGTAGGAAAATTTCCCACAGTGCTCTCTATATCTTAATGATATATATAAATATATATCCATACTGACAATTTATTTCGAATTTGAAATCCACAAGGTTATTAAATGATACAGCATAAAAACGGCACTTGACAATTTTTTTCTCTTATATACAGAATTGTCTGAACAAAACAGAATTGCATCCAACACATTAACCTTCTTGTATTGTGTTTTTGGCTGCAGTGAGTGGGGCAGATATCAAATCAGAAAATGTTTAATGGCATTTAGAAGTAATAAACACCAAATCAACCCTATACAATTCACAATAAACCAAACAAAATAGGAAACAAGATTGATAATAATAATAATAATAATAATAATAATAAAAAACAAACAAACAAAGACGTCTAGGTCAATAAATATAACAAGAAAGCAACTTAAAAGACTTCTGGTGAGAAAACTTCAGATCGCATAATTCATAAAATATTTAATATAAAAACATCTGTACGTATGAAAAATACAGTAATTTTGTAAGCTCATCTTGTCACTTTAATCATTTTAATCAAATGTGCCTCCTCTCTCTCTCTCTCTCTCTCTCTCTCTCTCTCTCTCTCTCTCTCTCTCTCTCTCTCTCTCTCTCTCTCTCATGTTTAAGTCTTTATCACAGTCTATAATAGATAAAGATTCAAGAAATCTTTTAAAATAAATTTATTTTTTTGTCTAGTTTGTTATATTTGGAGTATGGCTAGGGTCCGTCTAGTCGATGGACATTAAAATCATTTGTTTCTATTGAACATGGAAGGAGATCGACTAATTGAAAATTTCGAGATACAACTTCAAATGGAGTGATATTTGAGATTGGTTATGGTTCGCAATCCTCATACTTTTAATTATTATTTCAAAATTGTAAAAATGATTAAAAAACATGTACATTTTAAATAAATTTAACAAATTTTAACATGGCACGCCTAACTTCTAATATGTTATGTATTGTCTGTTATAAATTACACATCATATTTTAGATTAAAAGTTGTTAAAATTAAAAACAAAATTTTTTTCAAATAAATTAAGAAAATTCAATTTTATCATGCTATGTATTGCCTGTTAAAAATAACACATAATATTTTTAATTTAACGTATTATCAGCGGGAAGTAAGCATTACAATTCCATTCAAAAACTTATCGATTGAATTAGACTTAACACGTTGTAATTACGGAAGTGTTATTTGTCAGAAGAACATTAAGAATTATCTAAATAAAATTGTCGGGGTTTTTTTTTAACAAAAGCTTATTGTTGCCATTAGATTTTAGAAACTGCAACTAAAAACGTATAATTTCAAGATAAAAAATGAAACAAAATTTCCACCTAAAATTAGGAATAATTAAAATGAGATACTCTATTTTTACAATTAAAGTTTATGTCTTCTTCAATATGGATTTTTGGATTTTCGAATTAAATGGAGAGCTGCTAGTTGCTGTGCATTTTGAATTATTTATTTATTCCATTATCGGATAATTATTAATAACCTGAAGAGTTTTTTATTATACCATTTGAAAACGGTTTTCTCGTTATCGCAGATATTGATGTAATTCTTAGGATATGCGTTTAATAATTTGACCATCGTGTAATAAGTTAGAATATACAATGATTTGTCTGGGTGGGGGGGGTTAAAATATAAAATAATGTTAATGTCAATGAATTTTTTTTTCAAGTAATGAGTTTTACGTTTTAGCAATATCTAGATTTTTCATTATCAGACAAAAGAAGGTTCTATATTTAAGTTTATTGCCATGAACAGTCGTTTTATTATTTATTTTATTTATTTATTTATTTATTTATTTATTTATTTATTTATTAATTTATTTATTTATTTATTGTTAGTACAAATATTCTCAATTTCTGGATAAAATTGTAACTTCACAGTTACATCTTTCACATATAATGCTATGATATAATAATTTCTAAAACACATTCAAGAGGTCCTTTACTTATGACGGAGTTTACATGTATATATTGTCTCCTCAAATCACCAAACACTACGGCTACGTACAGATGTGTGTATTTGGCTAACACTAATTCAATGCCAACAAACGCTGGAACTGAGCTGAACTGTTTTAGACTATGAACCTTTATAACTGCACCAAAGAACAAAGAAACATGATAAACACACGATGTGACAATAAATTTTGTAGATCCAATTATTTAGTCGTGTATATAGACAATTTGTACATTTGTCCAGACCGTTTTCTCATTCAGACGTAAGAAGTCATTTGGGAAGACAATTGGTTTTATCCAATTCAAAGTGAATCAGTATTGTTAGTACCGAAATATGTCCAATTCACAAAATAAAACTAATCATTGACGGAAAATAGCTCCGAAAACAACTGGGTAAAGGTTTTGCATGTAGGTAGAATATAGAGGCATTCCGAATAATGAACATGATAGAAGTTGACTAAAATCAAATGATGCTCTTTGAATTGTGCAAACTGAGTGATTATTTGTAAATCAAACTTGACGCTTCCCCGTGGAACTAACACTTATCAACTGATTCAGCGCTGGTACTATAAACAAAAACAGCTTCTTTACATTCCCGAGGCTAACAGACAAATTACTTGTGTGCAAATATTCTATCCTATACATGTATCGTATACAGAACATGTAGATCATGCATGTTTTGGTGTTAACACACACAAGTTCTCAGTCACTGTTTATATAATTACACAAAAATACAAATATCTTCTTAGCTTTCAGTAGTGCTGAAGTTCAGTATTATAGAAATGTAAATATGAAGTAATAATTAGCATGTGTAATTGTAATAGGTTTCATTATTTGCATTGATTGGTTCATGAACCACAAATCAGATGTTTAAATGATAAAGATCTGAATTTTCAAACGTCACAAAAATTTTAAAATTGATTGAAACATTCCACATTACATGTATAATTTTATCTATAAACAATTGGTGTAATTTCACGTTTTACTGAATTTAAAACATTTAAAAAGAATATTGTACTAGATATTTCGAAGACTGTCTCATTGTGTGAAGTATTTGAAATGCATATGGCTGACGTGTGCTCGTAAATAGTTACATAAGCTTCTTATTATTGAAAACATTATTTCAACATTGTTTAATGTTTAAGTAAAAATGCAATGCTGAATAACGGTATTATCATACGGGTTAAAGCCTATAACTAGTACTAAATGTGGACAAATCCAATGTCATGCCACAATCTGAGAAATAATTATGATGAATTTATTGACCTCTGAATAAAATCATTAGGGATACACTTAAAAATAGTTCCTCTCCTTAATGTTATTTAATTCATATATTGTTGTATTGCTTTAAAGTCTATTTAAAATATTGTGATTCTCAACATAACACAATAAATTCTTCATCCTTTAACAGTTTTTAACCACAACGGAATTTTACGGTCCGTAGTTGGTTCGAGTCCCACTTCAGCATATTCTTTATGTCAGATTGATTGTCGGTTCG
Source organism: Tegillarca granosa (assembly GCA_029721355.1). Lineage (NCBI taxonomy): Eukaryota > Metazoa > Mollusca > Bivalvia > Arcoida > Arcidae > Tegillarca > Tegillarca granosa. The sequence continues at coordinate 4,696,867 of CM056608.1, forward strand.
CTTGCAGAAGGTTAATGGTTTTTCCCAGGTACGCCGGTTTCCTTCACGATCTCATAACGTCGATATATGTAAAAGGATTTTCACTGGGACGTAAAATCCTACTACTCCCCTCACTCTCGTCACATCACCCAAGGAACATACTAATTACACGCAGCGATCAACATATGTTTATAATATTTTGCTGTTTATTGCATTTTTGTTGTTGTTGTTGTTGCAATTCTTTGAGGATTTTATTATATCACGTGCACGTGTTTCAGACTTAACTTATAGCTAAAACATGTACTGTTGTTTGTTCCCATGTGAAATCTTAAATATAGTCTTGATAAATATTTTTACACTCTTTACACATTAACAGTAAAATGTTGTATATTTGCTATTTGATAAAACCAATGATAACCAAACATTCTTTATTTTTTTCTTACAGATTTTATTGTAATAAATAAATCGAATTTATATTGTAACTGGAAATTCGAGTCTCTCACTTTTCTTTAATATACTTCCCATCCGAGTCTACGATTTCATAAAAAACGGAAATTAGAATATTGAACTAATATTGAAATATATATGAGAGAGAGAGAGAGAGAGAGAGAGAGAGAGAGAGAGAGAGAGAGATTATTTTTCAAAATATGATTTGCGCAACACAAATTGAGTTATCATTGTAAACACACACTTAGAAACGTTAAAGATTTTGAACTAAAATTGCATTTGTTTGGAAAAATTAAACTATTTATTTCAACCGAAGACATGCTGTTTTTTTAACATTTAAAATGAGTTAAGATATATTCATTACAAAGAACACATATATAAATAAATGTTTTAGGATATAGAAAACTAATTATGTAATACATGAAGGCGCGTGGAATTTCAATCTGGTCAAAAATCAAATCTGGAGAAGCTATTGATTACGAAAGGACAATAATTAATTGAATTTTTCATTTGTAATTTAACAAATAGGTTATAGTAAAGAAAGGATTTTGTTAATGTTTTACAAACACGTCCTAACAGTTTTTAATTCAACGGAAATATATAAAAGATTGAATTTGTTCTAATTGAGTTTTAAGTCCAAGTCAAGAATGTTTCATTTATATTTAAAAGTCACCAGCTATACGTGAAGTGGCAGAAAATTTGACCTTTGCATTGTGCTTAGTGCAATTTGCAGAGAGGCGAGTCACGCCTGTCGTGACACGGAGCATTGGTTTTTAAGCTTACTTCCGAAGGACCCTGTGACTGTCATTGCTAAATGCCGAATGTTTGGCGAAAGATCAGTCAATAGCAATTTTCTTGGTCAGACGCGGTCGGAGGTCAAATCCCGACCTATCAAATATTTAAAGGAAACTAGGACTCAATTGCTAGACGTCTCTTATTTTAAGCCGTTTGGCAATGTCATTTCTTATCTATGTAAATTCTTCCCGGGAATCCTTTGCGTCAATCAGTCCCTACTTGCACAAAGGTTTATCGAGTCATCCTGAAAACGAATTTAACCCCATTTTCCCGGTCGGTTCTTACTAATGCCATGTTTTATTAAGCCTTTCAAAATACGGTTCCCTTTTTCCAAGTCATTTCTTACCGTATTATATTTTTTCTGAGTCATCCCTAAAAATAACCCCGATTTTCCAATCTTGTCGTACTTGTACTATGTTTTACGGAATCATCCCTCCAACAACTCCCCGTTTTTTTCCGACTTAGTTATTATTTTATCCATGTTTTTTCGAGTATCTATGTATTTCCCTTTACCAAAGCGAAACAACAATAAACTACAAAGCGTTTTATTTCCATTGTTATAACTTTATCCTTTAACCATGCGTTCAATGTCAATGCCAGAAATTGTTACAAATAGCTCTCAATATTTACCAGTGAGTTTACTCCCAGTCTGAACCCCGTGGGTAATCAACACTATTTATTGCCAATTCTCTAGCTACTTCGTATTCATACATATGTACCGATCAATATGCATCTACAAGCACCAAATTTGACAAGAAATGATATATATACGTCAAATCATTGGCATTTTTCTAAGATTGATTAAATATGTATAACCTTGCACAACTTGTAACAAATAACAAAATTATAGATTTTTTACACTGAAATAAAATTCAATATCTATATTTTTGGGATTACGCCAAATTGCACTTTCTTAAGACAATTTCAAGATACTTAATATCATAATTTTAGTACTTATTAGTGCCTGAATAAATTTAACATTTGGATTTTTAGTACTGACTTTTACTTGCCTAAATGGTATACTTGCTACAGTAGAGCAAGCAGGTGCTATCGGTAGTCAGAGAGTTTGCCATTTTAAAAAAGGCGGAGGCCATATTGAAAAAGTACCTTTTGATTTCACAACTTGGTATATATCCTTGAAGTATGGTTTTTTATGAAGCCATTACATGCTTCCTTTAGTACGGTGGATTAAAAGTATCAAGGATATACTATTCCACTATTTTGTCAAGTAGGCCGATGCCATGTTTATTTCTTTCAATCGTAAACTTTTTTTTGTTATAGTGTCTTCTATTTCAGTTAAAATTTCAGTTTTTCAACACAAAAATATAAATATTTCTAATTAAATACTAGTAAATATCTCTTAATAAATTCCACTGTTAACAACTAAACGAAGCTTATTATTTCCAGATAAATATTGAAGGAAGTAAAAAATATAAGTGACTTGAAACTCTTTCTAAAAATCTCCGCTAAAACTATACAGGCAAATTAGAAACGTGTATGAATAAGTTAGCTAGTTATCATTTTTATAACTGAAGTAGCTAATGGAATGTGTATGGAGGATTTATATATTTTAAAGAAGCGCTGGACTAATACCATGTGTTAAGGATTAAGTGATATGTACAACAAACCTTATACTTTTAAAACAAACACAACAACAACAATTCAATAATAATAATAATAATAATAAAAATAAATGTATAATATAATAATAACAGCAATATCATTAAAAAAATTATAATTATAATAATCATTATCATTATTAATAACAATAATAATAATGATAATAATTTTCCATTTAGAAATATTTTTTTTTTAAATTTCACATAAGTCACATTTGATTAAGCAACATTTGTTACTCATTATAAACATGTTTCTGTCATATGTTCTGTATCATTTTATGCGGCCTTGTTTTTTTTATATTTGTATCCTTATCTTACAGATAATTATTGGTTAAAATTCTTATATTTGTGTTAAAATGCTACAACAAACGTAAGCTTAATTTAATACATTTATATTCAATATTATTCTTTTGTGCTTAGCTCTTTTGTAAGAAATGTTGCATCAATTCAGTTCTATCAGAGCAGATTTTATTTTCATTCAGTTTTACATGGGATATGTTAATGAAGGGACAACAGATGATGTTATAGCTTTTCTTTGTTACTGGTTGTTGCGCGTTCCACGGTGACTTCTATGAGTCATTGCACACAACATATAATGTTCGCTGAAAACTTCCAATTAAAAACAGCTGACAATGTAATGTAATCTAGAAAATATAAATTAAGTTTGGTCCAAATTATTTTCATTCAAAAGTTCCCTTCAATATTTGTCTTTCAAATGTGTAAGTATGAGGTAAAAGAATGATAAAAGTTTAATAAATAAACATTAAAAGTTTTCTAACATTTCCGATTTCACTGTAAACAAAGTGCATCTCTTTATAATTTATTTTTATGAAGTAATTATCATTTCAATAACTTATTTATTTATTTATTTATTTTATTATTTACTTACTTATTTATTTATTTTATTTATTTACTTATTTATTTATTTATTTATTTATTTATTTATTTATTTATTTATTTATTTATTTATTTATTTGTGCATATGCAATCTTAAATACTTTTTTCATTCAAGGCCATTTTTTATTCCTGCATACTGCAACTGTCATATAGCATTTTGAATGTTTTTTATGATTAAATTGAAGAATGGTATACAACACAACTTTTGTATCTATTGAGAGAGAGAGAGAGAGAGAGAGAGAGAGAGAGAGAGAGAGAGAGAGAGAGAGAGAATGTCCTTAAAGTAGTCTACTAATCCTTAGCGACTCCACTGTTATTATAAATTCGTTTTCGTTAAGTTTCTCTATATAAATAACACAATATAATATGCACTATATTCCAGTCATATTGGACATTCCTAAGACGTCTGTATTTCATAGAGACAAATGTTACGCCACCATTATTAATATTAGAAGCATATGTCAAAGATATATTTTCAAATAAACATGTCTGTCTGTCTAAATCATTGCTACAAATGGCTAGCACTTTGATAACCTCTAAAACATTACAATATTTGAAAACAAATAGACAGTATTACTGTCTGTATTGATGTGTTTAATGGAATTTTGTACTCATATATATAGTTATATATATATATATATATATATATATATATATATATATATATATATATATATATATATATATATATATATTATATATATGAAAGCAATTGTTTACATTGACGTGTTATATAATGGGACACATATTAGTCAAAAGGCACTGGTACCATAATCCTTTTTATTCTATATCATTGCTTTACAAAAATTGTCATAATAATGACCGACGATTAAAATTATCAACAGTAACCCAAACAGTAACTAGCCTGAAAGCCTGCTTTAGATACCGACCCTAAGTTCTGTAAGGTATGGAGCTAAGGTTCATTTTGCTTTATTTTTCAACAATAAATCTTACATAGAAGGAATAATAACTTGCTTTGAATTCCTTGTTACCAATGTTCAATGGATTGTCTTCATACTGTATACATGTTTTTCTGTATTGATTCATGGAAAATCATCGTTGTCGTTGGTTTTCTGTTTATTATTATCAAGCAGATATCAGTATTTAAAACAATCTGGATACTTTATCAGTTATCTAACAACATTTTATTTCGTTATATATGCTACATCAACGCACGTAAAACAAATTATCAAATTTAAAAATTGGAAAATATTTCTTCAATTACTCATGAGAATATATTCATATTGCGTAATACAAAAATCATAACATTTCCATTACGTTATGTAATGGTTTTTAGTCAGACATACCATTCATTCTGAAAGAAACAACCGCAGGTTTTATATTTCGAATTACCAAGAAAATTCTAAATTGTTCGTCAGATTCATCCATCTTAAGATGATAGTATCTGAATACTTAATTACGGCTTTTGCTTATTGCACAATAAACAAATCATTCCTTGACAACGAGCTGTTGATAACACGTGCAGAATTAAAATTGTCGAACTTCTCATCTGATAAAGATGTTTGGTATTTGAAGTCAGCAAAAATGTTTTGTAGATAATTTTAACTTAGATTTAGTCACATTTCATAACAAAAGTGATTTGCAATTAAGTAACATAAACACGAAATACAGATTTGCGTCCCTTTTAACACAAGATGGTCTGCACTTTCGGTGCGATTGTCCATGTTAACAAAAATGGACAACAAAACGATTATCTCATTGGTAAGTTTAGTCTTCAATATGACAAAATATCCTTAACCATTTATGACTAGAAAGCCCCTATCACTCAATTAAAGGATGTGAGAAAATAAAGTTTACAGTGTTATACGTTTCTGATCACGATCTTGTAATAAACAGCTGGCATGGTATGACAAAAAAAAAACCATTGATCCAGTATGAAATAGGGCTGTTGCGGTTAGACAATTTTGAAACAAGTAACTGAATTTAAAAAAGCGAACCGTAACCGGTCATCCGGATAATTGTGACCGTAACCGGGTTTGCCCTGTAACCTTACAGTATCCGATTATCCGGATAATCGTGACCGTAACCGGGTGTGCCCTTTAACCTTACCGTAACCGGTCATTCGGATAATCGTGACCGTAACTGGGTTTGCCCTGTAACCTTACCGAACCCGATTATCTGGATAATCGTGACTGTAACCGGGTGTGCCCTTTAACCTTTCCGTACCCGATTATCTGGGTAATCGTGACCGTAACCGGGTGTTCCGTTTAACCTTACCGTTACCGGTCATCCGGATAATCGTGACCGTAACCGGGTGTTCCCTGTAACCTTACCGTACCCGATTATCTGGGTAATCGTGACCGTAACTGGGTTTGCCTTTTAACCTCCCTACCCGATTATCTGGGTAATCGTGACCGTAACCGGGTTCGCCCTGTAACCGTACCGTACCGATTATCTAGGTAATCGTGACCGTAACCTTATTTGCCCTGTAACCTTACCGTACCCGATTATCTAGGTAATCGTGACCGTAACCGGGTTCGCCCTGTAACCTTACCGTACCCGATTATCTAGGTAATCGTGACCGTAACCTTATTTGCCCTGTAACCTTACCGTACCCGATTATCTAGGTAATCGTGACCGTAACCGGGTTCGCCCTGTTACCTTACCGTACCCGATTATCTAGGTAATCGTGAAGCCCTAATACGAAATATAATGTTATATACATATTATTTCTGTGAGCCATAAATTTTCATTACAACCCTGAAGAAATATATCATTATTATCTTAACTTTATGGATTCTTCACTAGTCAATAAAAAAAAACTCGTTAAAAATATCACAATTTTATCTAAAATAATAAAATCTTTTTGATTTCAAATGAATTTATTGAATTACGTTTTGTAATAACATTTCAACGATCAGTATCGTACATGTAAGTGTCATCACGTTGTCTGTATACACTCAATGCCAATCTTTTTGCTCTTAATCAATATTATAACTGACTCCTTTTTCGATCACTTTAATCGTTTTTGCAACACGTGCTGTCTGTTATGTAGAAATAGCGGACGATTTGACCTTAATCATTCTTAAAGAACCGAATGCTCTTCCCTGTCAATATGCATTAATAATTTAAACGTATTTCTGTCAATGTCAAGTCATTTTGTCCTCCGGTAAAACGAAATTTCCTGATTTGTCGTAATGTAATTTATTTAAGTGGTGGTATCACTCTATCTGTAGATTATAGCTTAAAGTGACTTCATGCTGTCGTTTATTGCTTCACAGCATAATGTTCCATGTCACATAGGCCTCGTACCAGCCTTTTCCGCAATGTTGATGTATTTGGAAGAGCTTCAAAGACACTACTAATGAGACAACATGAATTATAGATTTCGTTTAAATACTGTGGTTCCAATCTTTCGATATCCTTGTCAGTTTACTTCTTCATCAAACATAAACAAACTAGTCCATGTTGAATTCACAATCCAAAACTACGAAAATGGGCAAATCTACTAAAATGCGTGATCTTCCTCGGGAGACGTGAGATAGGGTGCTCCGGAAAGATACGCATCTACTAAAATGCAGTCGGGTGCTTCAAAAGGATAAAAATCTACTAAAATGATTGATTTTCGTGTTTTTTTGGTTGTAATGATTAATGCCCAATAAAAGTATTTCAGTCACATAAATATGCAACGGTTGTTAAAATCATTTTTGCTAAGAAAAAACGTTTATCTAATGTTTAAATGTATGTTGTGGATCTGTAGTTGTAAATTTCGTTGAGTAGTTAAAGTCCCTCCAATAGTAATAATAGAAAAAACATTGAACATATGCTTCGGTGTCCAACACAAGAAGGAAATTATATGCTTGGTGGCGGCAATTTCTCTCTCTCTTTTTTCTGGATGTTTTATCATTACCTTGGTTGTGTCGAATATTGCAAAGCATGATTTTCATTTTTCTTCTTTAGTTCTTTATCTAATATGCTTTCACTCAATATTGGACTTTGGTAATGTTAAATTGTATAGGACAAGTTCGTGTGTAATAAACAGTTACAATCACACTTCCTTCCAGCAAACATTACGTTTAAGCCAATCAAAGCTTTTTGAATTGAGTTTTCATATCTACACAGAATTGTGATCCGCCCTTTTGTTTCATACGGATAGAATTTCTTCCGATAAACACTAACAAAGCAGACCATTTTGCTGCAGAGCATGACTGAGAAGAGGAAAAGAATGGAAACATTTTAAAATTTGTTCACATACAAAATGATAGGGGCATATGATTTTTCTCATATACTTAAACCTTTTAGTAAATAAAGTTATCAATTTTATGTTAAGATAATTTTTTGTCTGAAGACAATTTTAAAAAAAAAAAAAAAAAAAAAAAGGGTAAGATATCTTGCGGCCACCAAAAGTATATATTTTAAAATTTCCTACTTGAGATAGACATCGAAGTAAATGTCCAGGCTTGTATCGAGCAGCAAGAAACACAGCGTTTTCGATAATACAATTGTTCTTGTGCAAGCTCTTTATGTGGACAAACCAGATAAAGAGTTATTGTTTATGATTTATCTAATATATCCCCTCCCTCCTTTGGGTGGTACGTATAGACATTATATAAACCAGGTGTAATAAACCTCCCGTCGTTCTGTTTACTTGAATTACAAATATAAACCATAAACTGATACCTATATAAGATTATATTACAAGATGTTATGTAATAAATCGTGTTTTATCAACTCATCCGTGAAATGTAAAGGTATATTAAATTCTGGTGTTGTGGGTGTACATAGGTGAACAAGCACACACCGGAGAGAGAGAGAGAGAGAGAGAGAGAGAGAGAGAGAGAGAGAGAGAGAGAGAGACTTTCGCAACCTGACATAGCTTTACAGAATCAACAAAACATACAGTGAAAAAACAACAAAATATGAAGATTAAAGTAGTTCTATACGATTAAACATGACAATAAAGATAGAATTTACTCTTCTATTCGCTTACTGCTTGGTTGCGTTGTTGGATGTTTCACGATTTCTTGTTAGTTCAGCTATGCACGAGTGACAACACACATTACTTTATTTTGTATATTTCATAATTTTTAGTAACCTTGCAGTAAACGTATGCTATCTAATTGAAAATATTAATTGAATCTATCGGTAATACCGCTATTAACAGCAGAGGGCGTTGGCACCTGAATAGTGATAATTTTATACATATGATATGATTAAAATCTTCTATAGTTGACAAATAGCATTGTGTTCTTATGAGCGAGCTGATTTTTATTCAAAGCCGTTAGTTTCATATAGACTAACGATCCTTGGTTAAAAATTGTAAAGTGACAGCAAACAAAAAAAAACTGATAGTGACAAAAATAATAATAATAATAATAATAACCTAGTACAGTTATAATAAACCCTGCTGAAATTCGCTAGTTGCTTGTGTCTAACTTACGTCGTCATCGTTTCAGCCAAAGGCGTCCCTAAGATATAAATTGGTTTATCGTGACAAAACTACCATGGGAGGTTACACATATCGTAATACAATTAGCTATAATTACATATTACACAATATGTTAGATGCTGTTCCTTAATTACCAACCATCAAAACTAATCAATACACTTAAGTGATTTCTGCTAGTGAGCACGAGACGAGGATACCAAGAAATAGACTTGTACTACAAATAAAACAACAGACTGCTGTAAGCATTAATAGGAGGGAAGTGCTCTTGGAGGTTCGATTTCATAGGATGGAGCTATATACATAGAGTGTAAAATATGATAGAAAGAAAGTTGTAATGGTGTTTTACGCCCTAGTCAAAATTCTTTAACTTATATCTAGGGAGGCGGTCAATTCTTGAATGTAAGAAGAAGAAAAAGATGATGATGATGATGATGCTGATGATGCTGATGATGATAAAGACTGAAGAAGTAGAAGAAGAAGAAAAACGTAGTCCCCGTATAAAATCAGCGACGAGGATAGAACCCAAATTAATCAATTAATTAAATTTAATACAATAAAATTAAGTTAAATAAAAATAAAATAAAATAAATAAAAATGAAAAATAAAACAACACATTTTGAGAATAACATTGGATAAGAACGTAGACTGATGAATTAGATAACATAGATTTGTACATACATGAATGGATATATAATTAGGTTTGCTTCATATGTTAACATGTAACGCTTCAGGAGTTCGATTTAGGGATGTAATAGTACATAGTGCAAATGTGGAACCAGGAAGTAAATGAAATAAAATCTATCGATCTGAACAGCGTGTTCTTGCGATGAAATACTCTGTAAATAAATAGCTCTATGTTTCTGCAGCTTCAAACAATAACACTTACATACAACGATGTTTGACAGCGATGTAATTAAGGCGAGTTTAATTAATAAATCAATTTTCGATTTTTCAATTTTGTTTATGTTCTACGATTAACGATTCGTGTATTTCCCATCAATATCAATAGGATAATTAAAAGACTTTAATTGTAATCATAAAATGTGTTCTCATATCAGTGCACATTTAAATACTCTCTGAATCAGAATGACTGCCTAGTCTTTTTCTTTGTACTTCTTGGAATCAACATTATAAAAAAAATTAATAAACGAAGCAAAAATTGAAATAAATAATTAGTTGATTAAAAAAAAAATAAAAAAATTATTCAAAATAAAATTGAAAAGCGAAACCGTCATTTTGGTACGTAATTATTGTTTTACAAAATTGGTACATTGTAAATATGCGATGTCATCAAGATTTTGTTCTCAAAATTTATTTATTTGGAGGGTTTTTCAAAAATTTTTGCAAAACATCTTTTAAAAAAAGCAATTAATTTACACTTGTTGTGCAATGTGAATTTTAAAATACAGTCCAAAACTAAGAAGTTTCTTGTTAAACTTTTTTTAATTATTTGCACATTAAATTTTATGACACGGGATAAAGTTGATAACATTTATGATTTTGACAATGGCCACGTGTGTGCTTTGTTTATCGTTGATGACCATTAATGTCACAATATCACCCTATCTACTGTTATACACACATGTAAGATAGAAGCATATGTCTCGACCTACTTTAAACATCGTAACAATGGGTTTCTTCATACCTCAGTAAATTTAGACATGACCCATTAAACTTTAATTTGATTTTAAAATACTACTGACTACAGGGGGAATTACCTTCATTTCAGCATATATAAAACTTTATAAAGTACAATTTTGTATACCAAAGGTCTATTAAAATAACTCACTTACTAATTTAACTATCATCAATAAAATATTAGTATGATTTTAAAAGTGTATATCCGGAAAACTCTCTTTTCCTTTATAATTAAAGTATTCATATGTATCAACAAGCTAACTCACTTTTTATTTTACCATGACGGCTTTTATCAAATATTGGGTTTATAAAGGGTCGGACTATAATGAAGTTTTACTTCACCTTGCTCCGAGTATCATGGTCGTTGCAAGGTGAAAGCTTGCATAATACTGGAAGAACATACTAACAAGTGTGTGTGTGTGTGTGTGTGTGTGTGTGTGTGTGTGTGTGTGTGTGAGAGAGAGAGAGAGAGAGAGAGAGAGAGAGAGAGAGAGATGACAGTTCATTGTAATAAAACATATTGTCTATTGTGTAATGATCTTAAGAGCATTTGAATAAGCAAAGCCTGACATGTACGTGTATTATATGTGCCGCATGCGTACATACATGTATATAGACTTTTAAAAGCATTAAAGATCATATAAATTGGTGGTCTTTGGTAAATGGTAATTAAAACATTCGAACATACGTATAATTTAAATCCTATTAAGTATGATTTATAGTGTCTAGAACAAGAATTAAGGAACGATTGAAGATTTTAAATACTATTGAGTTAAGTTATGGATAGCATTACATATTCCTTACTAACAGTGTTAAATCTGTATTGTCATGTTAATTTTAAAGTATCGTATCATATCACAGCTCAATATATTTAACTCACATTTCCTTTCTTTAGAAAATTTTGATCTTTTACCCGAGGTGTTTTTTTTCATACAACAAATCATTAAAAATTTTGTTGACATTGGTTAGGGTTTGGTGTGTGTTTACATTTGTTTTAGAAAATGTGCTTTATAATGCACATGTAAATAAGGCGAGGTGTGTATTTACAATTTTTAATTTTCAATAAAAATGTAACATTTGGTTTTCAATAAACAAATAAACAAGGCGGGAAAGGAAGTGAAATATATATATATATAATTATATATATATATATATATATATATATATATATATATATATATATATATATATATATATATATATATATATGTATGTATGTATGTATTACAAATATAAGTATAATTTTCTTACCTTTACAATGAATGACCACTATAAATGTCAAAAACGTGAATAAATGAAGATATTTTTCCATTTATAATTTTGTGAATATATATAATTCAACTCCTCTTGTAATATCCACTCTATAAATACCGTCGTTTTGTCACACAAAATCTGATAAATAACACACTCCGAAGATGTTGTTGAAGAGTTTTGGGTAATGAACTGAAATAAAACAAAAATAACTACTGATTCAGTCAACCATTCAAGTATATATTACTCCATTTAAGATGAGAGAAAAATTATACGGCGAATTTAAATTACTGTACTAGACTTCCAATATATGTAAGAATGTATATGTGTATCGTAAAACTAAACTATATATGACTGACTGGCATGCTGGCGTCGTTCTATAAGCTGTTATGGATCGTTGTACAAACTTCCTGTAAAATTCGTAATAATTCTATATGTCTTTAACGTAATAAGTTTTTCACTGACTCAGAAATATGATACAAAACAGCGATATTTGGCCCCGGTGTAATTCAAGTGTCCAGGGAAATAATTAAATCCTTTTTATAACAATATACAAATATAACTCTGACAGAAAATAGTACAATTTCTGAAACAAAATCCAACATAAAATGTCCCGTAAAACTTGGTTTTTGTTTTGTTTTGCTTTTTTTTTTTTTTTTAAAAAAAACAAAAAAAAAAAAAAAACTTAATTATGTAATTAAACAATAGATTTTCAATGTCAAGAGGATTAAGTAATCGGTTTTATTTAGTTCATGAAAAGAACTAAATCTGAAATGGAACAGAACGATTCTGCGCAAAGTCAGTTCCTTAATTGTTGATCATCGCGTGGGACAAAGAAGTTACACCGCACATGTGTTGCGCGATTGGATTTCCATCTTTATCTTGCACTAGAGAAAAGAAAAATGAAAAACAAATGTGACTACGTATATAGTACTTCTTTATCCTCCAATGTACAGTTAGCCAATAACTTTTCATCTATTTCACGCGTACGAGATTTATTGATTGCCAAGGCGCGTGCATTGTTGATTACACGACTGAATCATCGCACATGCATTGTCCTTTCTCACTCGGGATAATCAATTATCCAATAAATTATAATCTGTTGTTTAAATCAGTGATTTATCCCCTCTAACTGGCATTTATTGGATAATCGGTTCCAAATTGTTGCTTATTTCTGTTGGGAACTGTGTATAATTTCTATAATTGCTGTATAATTCACTAGGATAATTGTAATTTTAGCTTTATTAATTTTTTATTCGTCAGGCTGATTGTTGACATAGATATGACACATTTTTAATATTTTCAACAAGTGATGGATTCTTATTACTTCAATATTAGACTGTTATGATTGCATCTGAATAAATAATTAAGGGAATTTGAATTCATCATATGCATCATCGAGGAAATTAAAATAACAATGAGTAAATAGCGAGAGGTGTCCCGAAAAAGCAACACTCTTAAATATTTAGACGTTTTCGGTAAAAAAAAGTATTTACATAAAACAATGGACTGCTAAACATGGATTTTCTGTTCCCACAAAAATGAAAGAAAAAAAAAAGATTTTGAGGAATTTGGAAATCAGATTTTGGATTTATTTGTGTAATACTTTCGGTTTTGATAATGGCAACTGCAGATCGAATGTCTTTTGAAAGACATTTTCTCTTTCGAAATATCTTGAGACTCGCTTTCACTGAAAAAAGGGTTGTGTGGTGAAGCGTTGGGTGCGTTTTAATCTAAAACCTCACATACTGTATTGGACATGATTCAATTTCATGCACAAAATTTCAAATTTTTTATACTATCATGAACTACTTTTGCATTTTCGTGAAATAATTCAAAAGTTGCATATGGCAATATGAAACAGAATATTCCAATAGGCACATGGCATCTGAATTCAGAGTATACCTTAAATTATAGATTAATTAATTAATTTATTAATTATAATAAATAAATAAATAAATGGGTCAATTGATATTTAACTTCATAGAGAAACAAACTGAATTTCTCTAAAAGTAAATACATCTACCAACAAACAATACTATGTTTTTATTTATCTATTGATGATAAATGTGGCTTATCTGCACCTGTTCTCGCTCACAACTAATGCTAGTGTCTCACATTATGTGTTTTAATCTGTTAAAGCTCCTTGTTACATTGCTTACGTTCTGTCGATTTACATCTAAATATTTGTTGTATCAATTGATAGATCAGTAAAACTTTACACTACATAAAATCAGTGCTTTGTATAAGAATTAATTTCCTTATATAACATAAAAAACATCTCAATTAATAAGAGTTTGTGTATAGATTGTACCCAGTAATTGCCATGAAAGAAGTGTATATAAATAACTAATGATAACTAATGATAAAGATAGGAAATCTTCCAGAACACGTATATAGTACCACTTTGGTAGCTCAGTTGGTAGAGTGCTCGCCACGGATTCGAACCCATGACTTGAAAGTTGGTAGCATCTGTTTCGCAAAGCACTTGGCATTGAGAAATGAAAGTCATGGGCTCCTAAGGAAAAGACCTTGTCACGTCTGCCATGTCACATTAAAGACCCTCCCTGCACATTGCCCAAAGCGCACTGGAAAGGTAAAACTGTCGGCCGCATCAACTCTAGCTGGTGATGTCCCGATATAGGTAAAATATTCTTGACAGGGACGTAAAACCCCATTAAATCAAATCAAACGTTCTCATTAATGTGGGTTCACATTATATATTTTTCACAGGTATTATGTTGATAACCAGCCTCTTTTTCGCTATACTTAACGACATCTACGAAGAAGGATGAACGAAATGAAGATACAATGTAAAGTGATTCTCTTTTGTCGAAAAATAAAGGAACCAACCTTCTCAAATAATCTATAACTTGACAGAGAACTCAGTTAATGTATTGTAAAGTTGGCATATTCCCTAGTACAGCTGCCAACAGAAAACTCATTGTCAGTAACTGATGATGAATAATGATGTAGCCGGATACAAAGTTACCATTCATAAAAATTGGATTTTTTTCAAAGATAATACATCTATTTAACACGACCAATCTATATTATATCTGGATTTTTTTTTCTTGTCTGAAGAACTCTGGTTTTTTACTACATCCCCGTCTGACATCCTGAAAATAACGATCTCTATAACAGGAGATTTGATTTCTTTTGTTGTAGTTTGACAAACATTTTAAGTGTATGTAGGTGAACATGTCGTCTATTTAAGCCTTATGAAAAACAAAAATCATTTAATAAAATCATTTTTCTTTTAGACTGTCTTAACTTTTGAAAAAGAAGTCTTTTGATTGGTTTTTAAATACTTTGTTTCTCTGACAGACTCGAATTGATTAATTAACGACCACAGGTGTCAAATATAGATTAAAGGGTTGGTGATTTAGATGGTCCAAGATCTTACTTTTGTGAATAGCATCTTGTGTAAATGCTTGAATTGTCTTGGCGTGAAGAAGCTAAACGTCTTCGCTGAACTTTCTCCGTCTTCATTCTTTAAAATACAGATCATATTTGCTATTTAGTTTATCCCAGTGATAGAAATTCAAGCATTTGAAAATGTATTCAACAAAAATGTATTAAAATCCCCAAATATGACTTTGCCAGCCGGTGGTTTGGTTTTGAGTTTTTTGGTAAGATGTAATAAAGTGCTTCCATTACATAGTTTTTTTTTCGGGTTAATGCGTCGAAATGACGCAACTTTATCATCAGTCATTAAATAAATACGTAGGCTGTCTGGATTCTCATTATAAATGCCAAAATGTCCCAGTTTCACTAAAACTTTTTGAAACAATGCACTTTGCGGATCTTTCTGACATCCAAAATGCCGGAGGAGTGGAGTAATGGTGTTTTACGCCCCAGTCAAGAATCTTTCACTTATTTCGAGGCGGTCAGTTCTGGGATGGTGGAGGAAACTGGAGTGGTCGGTGAAAACCACCGACCTTCGGCAAGCGAACTGACAAACTTTCTCACACTAGGATCTGTCCCGAGTGGGATTCGAACCCAGGCGGTGAGAGGCACTGTGATCCGTAAGCGCGCGCTTCAGACCATTCGGCAAAATGCATAAGGATATGCACGACAATCTACAATTTTCCACCTGGAATATCGCAATTAACATCTTTGTCTTCAAATCTAAATTATCATTATTGGGTAATAGTTTATTACATGGGTCTCCACGCTGTTCTTTAACTACCTCACATCCCTGTTTTTATTTTTTTATTTTTTGTAAACTTCTTGGACATAGATATATTGTCATATACAATTTTAAGAATGATAAATCTAAAAAAAGGTATATGAAAATATAATCTTTCTATCTCTATTGCACCAATTACTTCGTTATTGATTCAACTACGACCCCATATGCACGTGTGTCTGAACCAAATGTACTAGGTTGGACTAAAAAAAAAGCAAGGAAAAAGATACGTGTATACGGGTTGCTTTTTTGGATTTGGATTTATATAATTTTGGAGCTTTAGATTCATTAATTTTCAACTGTTTGGCGTATGTTGGTTTTATCCATCAATATTTAGAACCCTAGTGTCAATAACAAGGAATGGATCCCTGAAATGTGCACATACGGCACATAAAAATTAAACAGGTATTTTAGAAAGATGTTTAGAATGTTTAAAAAGTCATTCAGGAGCAAACAATCAAAAATTACACACTCTGGTTACAAATAATCGACAATACTACTTACTTTAAATAGAGTAATTGCTTAAACTTTATTGTTTTACAATAAATAAATAAATAAATAAATAAAAATAAAAAACCCACGCAGAGCTTAAGTTTTACAATAACAAGCTGTATCTCCTAAAACCCTACTCCGAACGCCTCGTCTTTAGCAGGCTAGTAATTTGGTCAAAAATAAAATATCTTATTTAAAAAATATATTTAATTATTGCGTTACATAAATAAAGGGATAACTTTTGAAGGTAAAAATATATATTTTTACCATATGATCGCTATGGATATTACTAAATCAACGTTAATGTATTTCATAGGGATATTCGTAGTCATAATTACACTGCCTGTGAAGTAATATCGTCCTAAGATTCATATTCTAAGTGTAACATCCGCAATTCGAAAACTTCCTTTAAATAATTAATGTTAATAGACCTGTTTTAGTTTTAATATAATATCTGTATATAAAAATGATTGTTATTGGGTGAATGAGTTGAATATTGGCAAAAAAAATCATCTAATAAAAAGTATTGGTTAATTGTACGTTGTCAGCCAGTTTAAAAGTTCATAATTTCAGTTTTCTCCTACAAAATTCAAAACTTCACCAGAACGTGAGAATATATGAATGTCACAAATCCATTCTCCTGCAATATTTTAGGACCTCGTTGACCTGTCTTCGGCGCCTAGATGTATGTTCGAATCCAATACAATTACAACACATTAAAAGAAAGTGTGCAAATTTGTTTGTCGGATACACAGAATTCACTTGATTCCTCTTACTTTCTCCGACCGGGTCTGACATAAGATATGGAAGTGGGTAGTGACCGTTCTTTTGACAAGCACTCGGCATTATGAAATGCATGAAAGTAACGGACCTATCGGATGGGAACCTAGAATAAACGACATCCCGTGTCAATAAGGGCGTGACACGATAAAGAACCCTGCTGTACAATTATCAGAGAAACGCACAGCCACAATAGCTTGACGTATATTCTTGACCGAGACGTTAATCACCATTACTCAAATTCTAACATTCTAAAACTGACGGCTTGGATAAAATTGATCTAATGTATTAAATCGCGATTTAGAATTTGAACACCTTCTCTTTCCCTGGCGCTTAACATTAAGGAGACAGAGTATCGCTTAGTTTCCTTGGTATCAGGATAATGTGACCAGCGGAGTGGTATACTTATTTTATGGCATGCTGACTTGGAGAGCTAATAACTTAAAAAGTCGACCCGAGTGCGCGCTAATACAAGGTAGATTACTATACTTAGAGATAATAATTTTTTTGTCGCTAATAGCTTAAAAATTACTGTTGCGACGTTAAGACAATTGGATCAACCAACTACTTTACAAAAATATAGTTTCATATTGAAAATTGCCTTTGATGCCGATGTTGGTGTAAAGCCATTCCCATTTAAGGCAAGAAATACCTTTATCTGCTTGTACATAGCATATACAATGTATATTTTGTAGTAAGGTATTATAAAGGTACATGTATATGCAAAAGGCAAAGTCAATTTTGTAAACATGAAACCCATTTTAGCTGGAAGTAGTTTTGTTCCTAAAGCTACACAACAAAAACATTCCTAAACGATAACATTTTTGTACTCAAAAGTTACATTTATTTCATTCTAGCTCGAAGTCATTTTTGTGCTTCAAGGCACACTTTAAATGATTCCAGCAAGTAATAATACCGGATACTTAAGATTCACACATACAGCGACTTTGTAAAATATCTTGATTTAAACGAAGACGCAATTTGTCCTACTTGTGCACTTATCTGCTGTCAGCTCTCTCTCTCTCTCTCTCTCTCTCTCTCTCTCTCTCTCTCTCTCTCTCTCTCTCTCTGTGTGTGTGTGTGTTTGTGTGTGTTTCTGTAAAAATGTGTTTATGTACACATACAATGTTGGTCGTTATACATCTATTGTTAAATCAATTTTTAATAGCACAATATCCACGCAAATTTTACTCCAGTGCCCGGCCGAAGTAAGAAATTTCATAATCAGCTGGTGCTTTTCCTAAGTTGACTTGTTTATATGTGTATTGATGTGTTTGTTTTTATGTTCTTTTGCATTGCAATAGCTGTTTGCTAAGTACGGGTACATGTCTTAAAGTTGCATTTTTTTAAAAATAATATTAATAATCCATAAAAGACGAGAGTTGAAGATATGATAACAAGAAGTATTATATAATAGCTGAAAAAATGAAACGTGCAGAATTGAACATATATCATTATGTATAATCAATGGAGCTATTACACCCAATTATAAGTTTTTCTATCAGTCCGTCTGCGATAATACCGTGTCTGCTCCCTAATGTCAAATTCATGGGTGAAATTCATGAAATTGGAATAAATCTATGTAAACCATAGATGATTTGCCAAGAAACACAATCTCGGCGTTGGTGGAGACAGGAATACTTGGAACTCGAGCTTCTGATTGAGTTGTGAAGGAAATATTTCTGTATATCTGCTTTTTTTTTTTTTTTTTTTTTTTTTTTTTTTTTTTTTTTTTTTTTTTTTGAGGAGAGATCACTGGTTCCACTAATTAAAAATAATTTCATATTCGATTTATGTTTCTAAAAGATCTGATGTGTCCATATCAACTCAGACAAACTGACTCTAAGGACTGGAATCGGCCAGGCTCTGATGGAAAAATCGCTGTAAATAAAACAGCAGTTTGTCTTTGATATGCATGACAAAGTGGCCACATTGTTCTTGAACACATACTTTTGTTACTGTGTTTGTTGACGTTGTCTTGTTTTCGATAAAGAATCACGTGATCGATGTTCTAAAATAAGATCTTTGGTAGATCAAACTAGCAGTAGATTTCTCCGTGAATTTCAACGTAAGTAAGAGTTATATCATGGAACAAAGTATTACATTTTTACTAAGAGGCATAGTTAAGTAAAAATATGCCGCTTATATATTATGCATAGGAAAACTTAATGCAGCTGTAAGAGGTATAAATAAAACAAACATACCAGTCCTTGTCCAAACCACAATTAAAAAAAAAAAAAAAAAAAAAAAAAAAAAAAAAGTAAAAACTTTGAAAGCTGGCAAAATTAGTTAAATACGTGAACTTCCATCAAGGAAGTGAGACCGGGTGCTCCGGAAAGGTAAGCGGGTAAGCACCCCCTGTCTAGCTAGCTACACCCATCACGTGCAAGTCAATTTTGAAAATGAAATGAACATAGAACTATGGTAAGTCAAATATATCCAGTACAAGTTTGAATACAGTGACTACATACTTATCAACAATATTGTGATGACGACCATTTAACTTTTTAAGGGCCTTGATTAGCCTAGGCTTACAATATTCTTGCGTCAACAATTTAATTTTAAGCAGTTTGCTTCGTTGTAGAAAGTCCCCATAGTGGGTACAAGCTCTACCATAACGTATTAACTGTGAAACATATACACCATACGTAGGAGAAGCAGGGATATTACTGCAAAGAAACGGAAAGTTGAGAAAAATTGAAGTCATCACGTTTGTCGTATAGCTTCAGATGTAACCTTTCGTGAGTGTCATAATTGAGGTATAAGTCCAAATGTGAAGCAGAACATGGAGAATTGCGCGTCAGTTTGTTCTGTTAAGTCCAGTTTGTATTTTCCTACAAACAGAATTATCTTCAACACTGCTAATTTACATTAAGGGACCTCGGTTAACGAGTGGTCTAAAGTACGCTTATATATACCACAGTCCCTCCTACCGCCTAGATTCGAATCACATCCGAGAATATCCCAGTGCGGGAACGTTTGTCAGTTCGCTCGACGAAGTCAGTAATTTTCTCCGAGCACTCCGATTTCCTTCACCGGCTGAGAACTGACCGCCTTGATATAAAAAGGGATCTTAACACTGTGTAAAACCCCATTACTCTTCCTATCTCCTTTATATATGTTGTCCGTTCAATCAAGTGGCTCTTAAAACTCTGGATTTTAATTTCGGTATTCAGTGGGTGCAGTACAATATGTATTAGCTTCTCACTGAAAAATTGTTATTGTACGTTTTCCGGACTGCATCAACTTTTGCTGCCTACAGTTGTTCAGTTATAAATAAAACATACAAGTCTATGTCTAATAACAATTTTATGCGTTATAGTCTATATCATTATGCCGACTTTTAGTATACTGTGCTGGAGTATATCTTGACCGGTCATTTTGATCTATATTATGTGATATAAATGCCATTTGTAAATAACAATTTCATTATAAGTAGCACTCCACCAAGATCTCTGGCACATCAAAAATCGATGAGAAAATGTGATCGACATATAAAAGCCAAATATTTATTGAACAAAATACAGTCAATAAACCAACTTTAGACATCATTCAACTTCTTTTGACCTATCAGTAGCAAATCTAGTGAAGCCATGAAAAACCAATTACCGTTCTCCTTGCAGACGACATCCTGATTGACGAAGTATTGTCGGAAAATAATGAAAACAACAGAAAGTCCACTATTTCATTCGTAATTGAATTGTTACTGGTCTATCATTTTGAAAGAAAGAAAAAGCTTTTATACCAGAAACAACCGATATGCTAG
Organism: Tegillarca granosa; assembly: GCA_029721355.1. Taxonomy (NCBI): domain Eukaryota; kingdom Metazoa; phylum Mollusca; class Bivalvia; order Arcoida; family Arcidae; genus Tegillarca; species Tegillarca granosa. The sequence continues at coordinate 4,718,133 of CM056608.1, forward strand.
ATAATGAAGCCAATAGAAGCATGAATCATATTGACATAAACATTATGGGATCATTTCCGCCGTATTCCGCCATAAATGTTTATTCAAGGACACGGATCCAACACACAGAGTTTTATAGTTTTGTCATGTAGATTACCGCGTTTATTTAACATACTGCCTCAAACCAATAACAGACATAAGTAATGAAAGACGTAATTATCTATTCTGGTTATGGTTAAACCACACCCACATGGTCTAAAGTATTTGATTGACATATTGACCTGAAAGGGTATTGTGCAATTCATTCCTAATACTTAATAGGGTCCTTTCAAAAAATTTGAAATTAATCGATGTAATTTCTTGCACGACCAGAAACAATAATTGCTTAAAATCCTATAAAAAGGTGCAAAAAATAATAATATGTATAAAGAAACATACAATAAACGACAAACATATAATAAAATGAACCAATAAAATTAAACTGCTGATAATATTTTTATCCCCGCGTACCGATTCATCTATAATGTGTCCGTCTTGTCGGCAGTGTATAATACCGTTTCGATCAGAAAATATAAAGGACTTGTAAACTTACTTTGTTTTTTCATTGAAATACAGTTTAATCTGTAAGGCTAGGGGCGTCTAGTCACTTGCAAAATCTCACTTAGTCATAGTGTATATTTCCTTATGACTTACATGAATAACTAGACGAAAACTTACAAGCAAACTAGAGATGATATAGCCTTTGATTGAGAATTTTTGTTGCGATTTTAGCTGAACAATGTTATTAATCATCTATTTGGCAATTCACACATTCACAAGTGCGCGAAATAATGCTAACAACATGTTATGCATGCTGACCAGCTACTGACAAAAAAATATAATGTTTCCGAATGAAATATCTATACTTTTTTATACAATGTTACATCACAATACACAACATCAGTGTTTGATTGATAGTAAAGATAAAGGAAAATTAAGTGGAGATAATACATATGTATTCAGCTATCTGGGAGATAACAAAAACCTCGAATAAAATTATTTATCAATCTAGATTGGTGTGTGTTACGTAAATCAAGATTATAAAACAAAAATTGCAGGCATCTCTAAATTTGATATCATGAAAACATACATCGGAATCTAAATATGGAATCTTATTTGGATTAGAAAAAAAACGGTTTTGGAATATTGGAATAGATATCTAGTTATTTTACATACGATATATTGGTGGGTCTATATATTGAAATTTCAGATGAACCAGAGTTTACTTGCAAATGCCTTTTATTCCGGTACGGACTAGGTGACTTTGATTTGTATATTATAGTATTCCTATCACGATTGCTTCAAAAACGATGTTATTGTAGATATTTAAAATCATATTATCTGTTGTTTCTGTTTACAAAATGCAACCTGTATATACTTTTGGAACAGACTTAATAGACTATTGGCCTCTGAGAAATATATTTTTGTTAAATATAAAGCAAAGAATCCCTAAAATCATGTTTTAATTCTTAATCGGATGGCTTTTATATATAGAGCTGTAGAAGGTTGTCAAAATATGAAACTACCTTGAAGAAACAAACTTGTTTTATATCGTTTGGCAGATGACCTTTGTAAAGATGTTCATTGTTGTTGAATTGTGAAATGGACAAAAGTTTACATATCTATTTCTTTGTTGTTAAAACATGTAACAAAGGGCTTAAAAGCTTATAAAAATAATTAAGAAATGCCTCATGTGCATCGATAGATCGTTAACAGTTTGGCAGGGCTAAACTGTTAAGAGCTGAGTATAGTGATGGTGTTAAACATCCCAATAAAATGCTAAGAACACTTTCGACAAGTGAACTTAAAGCTATTCACTAGGATCCTGAATTTTCGATCCGAATCTTGCCTGTGAAAAATGCTGTGAAATACTGATTTCATAACACCTTTTTTCTTGGCCTCTTATTTAGACGACACTAGATATAATGTCGATCGAAATTTGTTTCAACACTTTTAAAAGTCTGAAATATTTGTCAACAAGTATTATCTGACTTCGAGCTTGTAAATAGAAACTTAAATAGTCTTATTTTGTTAATTGACTTAATTTTAAGTGAACAATGTACAAGTCCTGTGTAAGATTACAATACTGACTTCAAACTTAGATTTGGATTTTAAATTCCATTTCCTTTTTTGCAGCATTCCCTTTGCTGCTATCTTTGAAAGGGAGTTAAAATTGTTAATTTTTTTTTTTTAGATTCTTTTATTTTAAGGAGACAACAACAACTTCAAACTGTAATCGTATTTTTCAGATACAAGTACATTTTTGGAGGAAACACTGGCTGCAACTCTTAAATGGGTCTTTGAATTCAAGTTCTTTTTTTAATTTTTCTAGTTTATATGAGGATGTAGAAAACATGGAAGGGCATTTCAAATATACAAGTATAAGTATATACAATGTATAAGTACATATATATATATATATATATATATATATATAAGTTCTCTTCAGCAGAAAAAAATAGCAGCCTCCTTTTTAAAGGATTTTGATTTTTGATTTCTAAATTTTGTAGTATAAAAATTTAACTTTAAATAGGTTTTTGAATTCTAATACTTCTTCAGATTTCAAAAAATTAAAAGAGGCTGCAAACTTTGAAAGGGAATTGCATTCTAAATTTTTTTTTTCAGATATATGTACTAATATTTTTCATGAGAAAATAATTTGCTGCAAACTTTAATTTGGATATTAAATTCTAATGCATCTTAAAATATAATTAATGTTTTAGAGGAAACAATGACAAAGTCTAAAATGCGGCATAAAGTTCTTCTTAGATTCTAGTTCTTTCAGATGGTTTTGTTAATTGTCAGCTGGAAACTCTAACTGCAAACTTTTAAAGTGATTTTTAATTTAAGTTCTTTTCGGATACTAGTATTCAAGTCGGAAATACTTGCTGTAAACTTTGAATTTCATAATACATTTTAATAAAATTTCAACCATATTTAGATTTAAAGATTTTTCAAGATGAAACACTTACTGAAACTTTTAAATTAGACTTTGAACTCTAGTTCTTTTAAAGTCTAATACTTTTCAGGAGGAGGAAACAACTACACACGTTGTATTTGATTTTAAATTGTAATACTTTTTCAAATTCTCGTACTTTTAAGGAGAGCATTCTGGCTAAAAACTTTTAAAAACAATTTTGAGTTCTAAATGACATGAAATTGGAATGATGAAATTTAAGATTGCGGTATTTAGACTTAATTAACGTTTGAAATTTAAATTAATCAATTGTTGACAAACCTTAAATTGTGTAAGCAACCAATCAAAATATTTACACCGTACAAAATAGAAAATCAAATCGAACATGCAAATTGATGGTGTATGAAATAAAGCCAATCAACTCTAAACAATTTGTTTCTTAAACGAAAACCCATTCTGCAAGTAAATAGATAAAAAAAATCCCGAATTTTAAAAGAAAGCGATATTAAGTACAAGAAAAAAAATTCAGCGTCAATTATTTATTCTTAAGCTAAAATGAGGGAAATTGAAGCGAGTTATTTTAAAATACGATTTCAAAAAAAAAAATAAAATAAAATAAAAAAATAAAAAAAACTACACCATCACAAAATTAATAAATATTATGAATATTGTAGATTGGTAAACAAATATAAACTTGTTCACCAACTGTATATTTGTAATTTCAATTGTTAAAATCGTTTATCTAAGATGAGTGCTCCTTGTACGCATGACCCATAATTTTGGCAAGTTTGGATAACCACTAATAGAGAACATCAATTGAAATCTTGTTAAATAATATTTATTACTTGGCATAATCTGGCCACGGCTCTAAATAAGGAGCCGAGACTCCAATTGAGTCTGTAATAGGCATCCTTGAAAATTGAAGGTGTAAATTTTTTGAATGAAATTTCAATTAAATGAAAGAAATTAGATGCACCCTAGTATCAGATGTACATCAATATTACTTAAAGATTACTGACAATTTAAAAACTACTTAAAAAGTCAAATGTTGAACACTGGTGACAGCGCAATTGCTAATGAATAGAGACTCTTTACTTATTCCGAACTTTGAATAACACAAACACTTCCCACATAACACTGTGTTCCTCATCTACAGCCGTGACGATCAGAGTCCCCGTGATGTTATTTGTCTCAGCGACTACAAATATAAATAAAAAGCAACAGCAGTATCATGTTCTAATATATAGATTCATATCACAAAAAGAGGAGGGGGGGAGGATGAATAACATTTCAGCAAAATGACAATGCACGGGTTTTCTGTCCGCCTTTTATAGAGTGAAAAAATTAATTCAAAGGGAAGTAACTACAGACCGTTGCAACGGAAATTAGCACATAAATAATTCATTCCGCACATAACTTCGATAAACGGATTTAAATTATACAATTAAATCTTATTATCTAAGATGAGTGCTCCATGTACGCATGGCCCATAATTTGAAAATTTTGCAAGTTTTGATAACCACTAATAGAGAACAACAATTGAAATCTTGTTGAATAATATTTATTACTTGGTATAATCTGGTCATGGCTAAAAATAAGGAGCCGAGACTCCAATTGAGTCTGTAATGGGCATCCTTGAAAATTGAAGGTGTATATTTTTTGAATGAAATTTCAATTAAATGAAAGAAATTAGTTGCACCCTGGTATCAGATGTACATCAATATTACTTAAAGATTATTGACAAGTTAAAAACTACTTAAAAAGTCAAATGTTGAACACTGGTGACAGCGCAAATTGCCACATGGCAGTTAAAATGAAATATTTTAACTAGCCACGCCACCAGTGAAAGGACAAATTGAAACAGATAACTTAATAGGCAAGAAATACCATAGATCAATAAGGTAAAATGACTTAAGAAGTTGATTGAAATATACATAAATAAATAGCAAGACAAATTGTCTTAAATATTGAAATTTATTAAAGCCATGGCCCAGATTCACCAGCTGGGGGTGAAACAGAGACTTCAGATGAAGATAGAAATGTCTGTAATGCTTGTTGTATCCTGAATAGAAATATGTCATTACCAAGTTGTGATAAATGCACTTGATCATCATGAAAAAGACCGATATTTTTTTCTGTTAACTCTGGATAACGGATATATAAACCGCCTTGAGATACTACAAAGGTAGCAATTTTGCTGTTGATTTTTTTCCGAATTTTTTTCGACAACAACATGATTGTTTTCATGCCTCCATTTTTACCTAGGTAAAATCTGAGAGAAGACAACTTTCGTATTTGGAAGCAACCTAAAAATTGACTTAATTACTTCTAACATTTTATTTATAAGTACAATCTCTTATCTCGTTTGGCGATATCATTACCACCACAGTGTAAAACAAAAAAGTTAGGTGGATCAACAAACTGTAATAAATGTTTAACTTGAGGTAAAAGATCGCACCATTTCATTCCTTCCTTACCTTGCCACAAAATAGATGTGTTACATCTTTGCAAGTGCAAATCTTTACCACAAAATGATTGCTTTGCTTTTACAAATGCATTGCGTATCAATGACGAACCAACAATCCATACCGTCTTTGGACATTCTGAAAACTTGCTAAATTAGTTAAATTAAATAGTTACAGTACGAATTAGTTCACTACTTGGAATTCTAATATATGATTTAAAAGCGGCAGATTTCCAACGGCCAAGTTCCGCTATTTTCTCGTTATCCATTCCTATCATAGAAGCGGTAGTAGCTGCGCCTATTCTAAATGAGTGTGACTTATACAATTTACCGTCAATTCCAACAACTGAAAAAGATTTCTTGAGTATAGAATTAAACTGATATCTCGTGACCGGCTGACCGGAAAAATGACAAAAAAAACGTACCATAAAATGATGGTCTTATATTCATAAATGACCGGACTGCCTTAACGGTGCACATTGGTAAATATGTGGAAGGAATGAAAATTGTAAAACCATGCCAAAATTGGTCAGACTTGGAATGCGGAAAATTAATTTCAAGTGCATTAAGGTGCGGAACATAACGAATGTTGTTGCTTTGCAATGCATGACCTTGTTGCCGCTGTGGACTAACTACCAATTCACAAACTCTAAAAAATACCAAAAAATGCCAGCGAAAACATGGCTGAAAACAAGGTTGTTTCAAATTTTGAAAAGCAAACGAAGGAGAGAGACCGGATAATTTTTTGCAAAATATCTACCGTAATAGGCATTCTTACGTCTGTACGCTTATCGAGCCGGCTTAAACCAACGTGCATTTTCTTAATTATGAAAGATTGCGTTACGTCATCAACATTGTGGATTTTGCAATGGTAAGCAATTGCTGAAATATAAGACTTCACTGTACTAGATGCGTTACCTTTGATAGATAAATAGGCTATAAAATCAGTCATTTGCGACAGAGATGGAGGCCAAACTAACTGCAAATTTTGACTAATTCTAAATTGATGAAATTATTTTAATGCTGCTGAATAAGACTTCCTTGTTTCCTGTGACAGAGACGCATCTAAGATCCGCATTTTTCTACGTTGAATAGCAGCTTGAGAAATGCCTGTGTTGGCGGATATGGCTTCCGATCTGCTTGCGGGAAAGCCGCATGGGACCTGGTCCATTGCTGACGAGAAAGAGCATCAGGAATAATATTGCACTAACCCTGAATGTAAACAGCTTTAAACTGAACATTATGCAACATACTTTGAAGAACCAGAGGTCTGACTAATTGCATGACTCTTTTAGACTTTGAAGATTTGTTATTAAATATTGATACTAAAGCCATATTGCCAGTATGAAGTACAATTTTTTTATTTTGTAATTTGGAGCCCCAAATATGAAAGGCCATAGATATAGGCACAAGTTCTAAAAATGTAATATCATGTATTATGTCATGATTTCGGCCACTGCATATAAGACCAATGCGTATCAAAAATAGCTGCACAACCAAGGAGGATACCTCCTACGCTATCAGTAAACAACTGAAGCTGTTGATTAGAAATCCATTGTGAGGTTTAATAACTGGTGATGCCATTGAATAAATCAAGAAACATAAGCCATACATTTATGTCTTACTTCATTTCATGATTAACCCTAATCCTGTGGTACGGTTTAGCGAGACCACACATGGCATCATAAAAGCGCCTGTTAAATGCACGAGCAGGGGGAATAGCTCGAGAACGAAAATTCAGTAGGCCAACTACAGACTGCAATTCTTTTAAGGTAATCTTCTTTTTGCCTAAAAGAGTATGTAATGATTCTTTTCATCTAACTTACTTATCCTCTGGAATTCTAAAACTCATTTCAACTGTATTAATTTCTCAACCGAGATAGACCAGCACAGTTGATGGCCCATTTGTTTTCTCATGGGCTAATGGGACACCTAAGTCATGGCAAATACCTCGAAAAATATCCATAGAAGCTTTGCACTGATAAGTTTCTTTCACCTGCTAATAAAAAATCGTTTAAATAATGTACAATATTATCACGGCTGGACCTTTGTTTATAGACCCATTCTAAACTGGTAGAAAATTTCTCGAACAAAGAAGGAGAAATTGAACAGCCGAAAGGGAGGCAAAGCTCAACAAAGTACAATCCACATATTTTATAACCCAAAAGTTCAAAATCATTACCATGAATAGGTAATAATCTAAATGCATTTTTAACATCTAGTCTGGCTGATAAAGCGCCCCTACCTACTTTGGCTAGCATAGAGAGTGCAGATTCAAACGATGTGTATTGAACTAAACAAAGTTTGCGATCGATAAAATCATTAACACTTGAACCAGGCGGATAGGATAATTGATGTATTAAGCGCCAAGAACCATCCTTCTTGGGCACAAGTCCTATTTCTGATAACCTTAAGGTTGTTAAAGGCCTAGTCGAAAATGGGCCAGCTATTCTGCCTAAGTTTACTTCCTTCATGATTATGTCTATCGCTTCTTTTTCAAGATATCTTACAGATTTTAAATTCTGACAATCGGTAGCTTGACGGGGACCATCATAATTTAATTTAAAACCATTAAGAAAACCATTAAAAAGAAGTTCAGCATCAGATTGATTTGGGTACGAATTTAGCATCTTTTTCAACACCCATGGATTAACAGGTGTGTAAGCGATTTTGCTGAGAGCGCTGCACTGGTTTGCTGTTTGAAACATTACTACTGGATGTTGAAGCCGGTTGTCCTGGACCTGAAGCTTGTGCAGTTCCCGACCTAGGATTGAAATTGTGAGAAAAAGTTCTACATTTCATATGTGGGTGCGGACGCGAACATCTAATACAAGTATGGAGATAAGGGCAAGGTGACCTTGAGCAGTCATCTCTATAATTATATTCATAGCATTTCAATTTGTTATTGCCCTGATTTGACATATTTGGCGTATTTTGAGGCAGGTTACTGCTACCATACATGTACAATAACCACAGTTCCTGATCAACGGTAGCCCATGATAAATTTGGATTTTATTCCTTTTTCAGTCTGAACTGTATATCATAATTTTTCCATCCCAGACCATTCATACGAGCAGAGCCCAAACGGATAGTGCGAATATACTTAAGGGTGCCAGAAATTGATTCCGGGTGAGCTGCAGAATAAATGAATGGAAATATTAAAAATGCATCTGTCCACTGCTGAATATCATTAATTTTTTTTGGGCTGGGATTTTTGGGTTATAACAAAGTTTCCATTTCTTACAGTTATATTTTCTAGCCCATCATCTGGATCTCTAGGCGGGGTTACAAGTATACCAAGGTTAACATGTTCATTATTAATTATCTTCATTTTGACACTGTTTTGTACATCATATCCCAATTCGTTTGAAACATTCATAATTTGTGAATTAAAACCTTTATCTAAATCAATAAAACTTGTACCTGAACTTCTGGTAGTAATTGATGTGTTGATTGAATGAATGCTTTCAAATTTTTCCATGACAGCTCTTGTAACCTGGTCTGTGATGGCATCCAAATCAATATGAGGCTGTGGAGGTTCCTCTAGTGGGTTTTGTACCACAGGGGCGGCATCCTGATCCGCTGGAATATGTGGGACGGCGTCTTGATCCGCTGGAATATGCAGGGCAGCATCATTGACTTCCCGGACTAATCTCCGACGAGGCCGTTCAATTGGATTTTCCGTAGTTGTCTTCGTCTCAATCCTCTCGCTCTAGGCATTTTGACTAAAACTCAAACAAAAAATAATATAAGTTTGGGGCTAAGAAGGATTGAAAACAAAAACGTGTGCACGGGAAAGGTTTGGAAAAACACTACGTGATTAATGCGATAAAGTCACGAAAGATTTAGGCCATCCATGCCCGACTTACAATAAATAAGTCAAAAACGAGTAAATTAGTCAGAGAATGACCTTGAATAAAATCCAATTAAATCAAAATGAAATGTTTGCCATCGAACCAAATTTTGTGATAAATATCAAAATATAATACAAAAACTTCCAAATAAAAGGAAAATATTTCGTATAAGAAGGAAATATAAAGTCAACTTACCTTCTGAAAAAATTTCAGCAAAATGACAATGCACGGGTTTTCTGTCCGCCTTTTATAGAGTGAAACAATTAATACAAAGGGAAGTAACTACAGACCAGAGCAACGGAAATTAGCACATAAATAATTCATTCCGCACATAACTTCGATAAATGGATTTAAATTATACAATTAAATCTTATTAATCTGTAAATTTGTAGGCTTTTATATGTCATACGTACTGATGACACGGTTCAAACAATTTTTTTATCAAATTAGATCTATGTTGCTATTTTTATTATCTTTAGTACATTTTAACGTTAAAAGATGTGTTAACTACAGCTTTCGATTCTGACTAGCAATAATCAACCATACTAACAGCTATTAAACAGTTTTATACGGGAAACATTACACTTTGAATTTAAATTTTTCTAATCCTATCACTTAATTAAAAAAAAAATATCTGATTAATTTTGATGTACCATATGTGCACATTACGGAAATTTATTCTTAATCAGTGAAAAAAAGTGGTCGAAAAGTTGATAGACAAAACAAAATCCAAATAATTAAACATTTATTAATCTAAAGTTTCAAAATTATATGAATTAAAATCGAGCTAAAAATGCTTTGCATGAGAAAACAAACCTTAGTTTTATAAAAATCTGAAATATTCGGACGACTGTAAGTTTAGACACAATGTACATTTTCTGACAGCGCAAAACACTGCCTACTGTGTTATGGATACCCTCGGGGGTTTTACTCCATCAGCAGTTGTACCCGCTCAGGGGTAGTAAATCTTTTAATCTCGTTTAATGTTAATGTTCCATATGTACAAATTTCGTAAAATCACACTAAATGAATAGATTTTACTTGAAGAAGTGAACGAGTCTATTCTAAGATAAAGGGAAAGTCTTGGCTCAGCATCATCTCATATAGTCTTACATTTGTATTATTTTGAATGACGGTGTTCCATGCTAAAATTTTACGAAAAAGCAAAGTTACTCATAAAAACATTATTCTTTGTCTTTATTTAGGTGATTATTTACGGGACAAAAGTGGAACAGCAAGAAAAAAAACAATTGACAAGCAACCTTAAAACTTTTTCTCTTGGACATCGGTTTGGGATTCGAGTCTAGGCAATGAGAGTTGTTATGATTTTAAGCTCGCTTAACCTTAGAAACTGCGAATGGAAAACATCTTCATTGTAACTATTTAGTCGTCAGTGGATATGATGTCGATCGAAAGTTTGTTTGACTACTTTGATATTCCTAATGATGTCTGATTACGTACATTTTACATCCTTCTAGTATTGTCATAGTGTGTCTATAGTTTCATATCAACTACATTTTAGAAAACACTAACTGAATTATGATTTCAAGCAGTCGTGGAAGAGAAAAATAATCAATGTTAGGTTGGAATGATCAACATTAATTAAAATTTGAAATCAAGGTAAAATAATCGTAAATAAACTTGAATTGCTCATACAATCAAGATATTTACACCATACAAATTTCAAAATCAAATCAAACATGCAAATTGGTGGTTTTTGAAATTAGTGCTAAACAATTTATTTTTTTAACGAAAACCAATTTTGCAAGCAAATAGATCAAGCACCATGAATCCAAAAAAGTAAGAGATATTGGGTACAAGACAATAAATTAAGCATCGATAATTTGTTCTCAGCTTAAGTTGCAGTGTGTGGTAGTGAAGCAAGTTATTTTGGAATACGATCTAATTAAAATTACCTAATAAAAACCGCGCAGAGAATAATGAACATTGTTGGTAAAATTTAAGTAAACAATTTCAAACTTATTTCATCAGTTTTTCATTTATTATTTAAATGTAAAATTTCGTTATCTGCAAACCTGTAACATGACGTAACAACGTCGTTCAAACAAGTATTGAAAAAACCTTTATATAGCCATTTAATTAAAGCTCCACGTATTAGGAACATGATGATAAACTATAATTGTGTTATCTTCCAATAATCAACTATACAAACATCTAAATCTTTTTAACAGTTTCTTAAACAATTTTACAAGGGAAACTTTTTATAATATACTCATTTTGTCAACAAAATTGATTATTATAACTTGAAAATGGACGAGTCCATTTTTTTCTAAATGAAAACAAAGTATTTTGGCATAAAATAACATCATCTTTTTAAGTGACCTACATTTATAGCTTTTTCGATCTAGATTTTACTTGTACATAATAGGAAAGCCTATCAAAACGGTATTATATTCTTTATTTAGGAAATCAGAACATATAATGCATTTAGTGTATAAAATCTTATTGTTTTGTGATAGTGGTCTTTTGTGACTTAAGTTTGAAATAAAAATCATTTGTTTCCTACCGATTATTTTTTAAAATCAGGTTCCCTTAAAAAACTTTAAAGAAAAGAAATTTTGAAACGAATCAATACAGTTGAAGTTGAATTTAAGACCAAGTGAAAAAATATAAATAAATTTTGCATACACTATAAAAACTGAAATTTCAAATAAATACAAGCTTTGTGATGAAATTGAAAGCAGAGAACGTAACAAGTGATTGTCAATAACAAAGTGTGTAGTGTTGTAGCCAAGTGAAAAGATAATACAAAACAAAGCAAGAAAAATGGAAAAAATATCATTAGATGATCTTTGTAAGAGAAAAATGTAGCAACCATTTCTTTATGTAGAAATACAGTATGTAGTATCATGAAACAAGTAAGGTGATCGGTCCTTGGGCAGTAGAACTTTTAAATGTCTTGAAATGACATGTTCTTAATAAAATGTAATTAAGCCCAATTATTGATTATTCCTACCACTCAGAGACTCAATCTTATCCGGAGTTTCGAATTTGATACAAATTACATCCACAGAAATAAATCAATTTTATCTAATTAAGGAGTTGCTTTCGGAAATCAGTTGAAGTTGAAATACGTTGTAATGATATTCGCAAGATTTAGTCCCATTATTGAATCACCTAAAGAGAAGTAAATGTTATATCTAGAGATTTCATTTAAAAATTGAAGTTTTGAAAATCGTAAATTATAGCCGTAAGCTCAAATAACATGATATGGATAAAATTATATATATAATTGGTTCTTGATTAAGTAATTATTTTCCGGAATGATTGTTATATTTCATGATTTAGAATTTAGTTTAAATGTTAGCTGAACAAACCGTTCTTGACAAGAACTATAGCCGCATACAAAAGATTAAGACAGCAAAATAACAACAATTACAGTCATATGTTAAGATTTTTTTGTTATTATAACTGAAATTTGTAATAAAAAAAGAAGAAAAGTTTCGGTTTAGAGGCAATGGAAAGTTGTTAGACGCTTGATTAGGTAAATCACTAAAAAAAAATCTTTAAATTTTGAATTTGCATTATTTTAAATCTCCCGTAGATTAAATTTGTTAAAATTGACCAAAAAATCAATATAATAAAATTACTAAATATTGTGATGATAATTCTTATTGTTTTTTTTTAAATTTATGTTGATTATTATTAATTCTACATATAACAATAGAGCTAATTTGTATAAAGATTTTCAATGCTGGTACTTTTATCAGAAATGCTTCTGTGTAAACGTTTGTTATCAATTAAATACCGCCGTTTTAAAGAACAATTAAAATTTAGGTAATATTTAACATAGTCGTGTTTGTATGTTAAACTGACCGTCAAAAAATGTGAATACATTGTTAGTGTCACAAAAAGATATTAAAGAAAGCACCACTACCGCCTATGAAAAATCCATGTTAAAATCCCTTTTCAATAAAAAGTAAACAGCTAAGAATGACTAAATGTATTGAGAAATTAAATTATTGTGAAATAAGTAGTTCTAGGTTCAACTCGGGATACACTGAAACAAATCTTCTTAATTTGTTTAATTAAAAAGATTTTCTAAATTACAGTATAAAAAATTTAAGGAATTTTTTTCAAAAATATTATATATGTAGTCTACACGATATCAAAAAGTTTAAAGCTGCATTAAGTTTTTCAACAATTTTTTTCTCTCTTTTTCTCTTCCTTTCTTTCTTACGGTTGGTCAATGTTTTACGGTGATGATATTTGCTTGAAGCATGAGCACGGATATACGGCAATTCCAATAAATTGAAGATGAAACCTGACAAATTGTATTATTTATCTATCATTTATTTCCAAATGTATTTGCAATGGTATTTCGTATCCCTGACAAAGTCACAAAGGACAAATTTAATGAAATTCTGTTTAATTTTCCTATTTCACAGTTTTTTAAGTTGTGTTTGAATGACCATGATTTTTATGACGTAATTAGGCCACACAAGCTGAATCTCGCTTGGAAATTACTATAATTTCTATATTTGTTCGAGCTTTTATCTTTGATTGCAGCATTGATCATTAGGAACATCATTAATTAGATCAGCACCGTTTTGATTTTTTTTTTAGCACAACTTAATGCAGCTTTTAACTAAAATCTAAAACATCAACTAAGAAGAGATCTAAACAACTTCTGTTATGAGAGTAACTTCCCTTGATATAGGATCTTTCTATCATCTGCTTACAAGCAAACAAAGTTGCTTTGCCGCTATCACAGAAACTTTATGGATGTTAAATAAATGCATGGTAAAACAGTATGACATTACTTTACAACTAAATGGAGATCAGAATTTAAAGCTAGATTAGAAGAAAGAAGAGAGATTCTAGAAAATATGGGAGCGATAATTGTACATGTAGGAAAAGCGCATATGAATTTCCGTACATGCATACTGATTAAATAGCTGATAAATAAATATAGTTTACGCTTTGTAAGCGTTTTGTTTTATAAAACATAACTTACAGCAAAAAAAATAAACAAATAAGAAGAAAATGTTTGAATAACAAATTGACTCTGTAACATGGATGTATAACAAGAAATCAATTACGAAAACAATTTATTTTGTTACTAGTAAATATATGATATTACGAAACAAGATATTACTAATCGCCTATTTGTAGAAACTGTGTCACAGATATGTGCTTGAATTAAAAACAATTTGTACGGAAATTGGAGATAAAATTTAGTTATATTATATCTTCATTGAAAACATCTGTTAAGCATTAGGTTAACTGTGTTAGTATTGTTAAAGTATTATAATTTCCTATATAAATTACTAGCCAAATCCTACATTTCAAATGTTCGTGCAGAAAAATGTTGATCTTTCCATTTTTTGTTTGGTCTATTCGGTCAAAATTACGTGAACCTTTACCTATAATGTCACATTTTATTGCATTGCACGATGATTACGTTATTGCGATATTAGCAAAAGAAATAAATTTCTATAATAAACGTTGTTTAATTAATATGTTACAAACGGAGCATCCTAAGTAATAAATAATTTTGTCTCATCTGTTGTCTAATTAGTTTTTGATAATTTTAATTATGAACAGATCTAATGGAGGTATTTGTTTCCGTTTCATGTATGTAATAATACGGGTCAGGTGTTTGTTGCATGGATTTTATTTCAAGGAGTATTTATGTTTAGGAATTTTAGTTCTGAATCAAAATATATAATATAGTATAAGATGCATGTAAACAACATGTCTTTGTGGACAACACAAAACCAAATGCTCTTTTTCTCTTTTAAGGTAACTATTTTGCTCTTAATAACTATAACTTTTTTTCTATTCTATTGAATTGTTTTTCTAAGATTCTATGAGTCCAAAAAAATAGGCTCGAAATACTTGTGCTGAAGAATTACATTACACCTTGTACAGATTCGCTTTCTAATGTCTGATTTGACATACAAAATACTGTTAATTTAACTGTCAAACCGCCCTTTAAAATTTTTAAAAGCATAAAAAACAATGATGTGTGAAACCTCATGTTATCTTCATATATCAAACTTTTCGGCCCCTAGTGTCACGCATAAGGAATGATTATCCGAAATGTGCACATAGTACACATCAAAATTTCAAAGGTATTTGTGTTATATATTTAAGAAATGACTTCGTGTTTGGTAACGTACATGAGGGTATGAACTATAGTGAATCCCGCGCAAAGTAAGCAAAATTTGCTTTATATTTACAATTCTTGGCATATTCATGTGTAAAATAATAAATAACTATGTATAAAATCATGATGTACCATATTCTTGAACCTTTATAGCTTTGTATAGCTTTTTACAGACTCCTGCATATGTGCTTGTTTCGGGCCACATAAAAAAAAAAATAAAAAAAAAAAAAGTTCCAAGTTTATAACATATTTTAATGCAATATATGCACAATATATCGCGATATTTTGGAAGGTTTATGTATAAACATTAACACGTGCTTTGACATGTGCTTTTATAAATAGATCAGGAAGTCCCTGACATCTGTTTACAAATTTTTGTGTATTCCTACGCCCAAAGTTGTTACGTCACATCGACCTTAGTTGTTACGTCACATAACTGCACGTTCTTTACTGAGGTCATGAAGATATGAACTAGTGAGTTTAACAAGGGATCACAACGTATAAAATATTAGCTATTGTAAATATATATATATATATATATATATATATATATATATATATATATATATATATATATATATATATATATATATATATTTGAGACTGCATGTTACAAATCAAACACAAACATACCCGTTTATTTATTTCTAAATTAAAATAAAATAATTTATAGTAAAAAAAAACTAGTGATAAGCTGAATTCAGTGAAACACGTTAACTTTCTCCAGAAAAGGTGAGGCCGGGTGCTCTGGAAGGAGGAATACCTCCTGTCTAGTCAACTACAAATGATTTCCAGCTAAAGACTTGGCAACTCCTTCCCTTTTTTAATTTTTTTATCGTCACATGATTTATCTCTTAATTTTGAACAGATTCGGGTATAAAAATTCGGTAAGGGAAAGGGTAACCACCCTACACACATGCGCGCGCTACCCTTTAGATTTCAAGTGAATATATTTTAAAAATAAGAGACGAGTCAAAATTAGGGTTATATGGATTTGTTTGTGAAAACTAAAGAACGTAATTGATCATTATGAAGAATAATACTTTAATCAATTTGAATCATTTTAATAACAAAAATAAATGTGTTTTTTTTAAATATGTTTAAAATTATGAATATCGCAAGTGGAAATACGCCCGGAGTTAAGCTTTTCTTCTAAAACATGTTTTTACGCGCATTTGTGTGTAAACGTTATATTTTTAAGTGTCGCAGTATGCGCTTTTTCCCAACCAATTCAATTATTCTTGGACTTATCGATCTATTAAAGCTATTTATGTCCCCAATAATATCAAATTTAGCAATTTAATAGGCGTGCTCTTAGAAAATAAATATACATGCATTTTCTTCTGATGTCTGGTAACTATCGGAACATTAATCACAATAAACAATTATAGGTTCGGTCGTACATGTGGCTGCATTAATATGAGACTGCAACAAAATTACCATAAATACTAAGTGTGGTTTTGGAGATGGAAATTGTCTACATGGGCGTTAATTGATGAGCTAACTGCTGAAACATATAAGAAATCAAGATACAGAGTTGGGAAGTTTATGTTTCCGATTCTAAAGATTATACAAATTATGCATTTATTCATACTGTATTGCCTGTAATAAGATTTACGTAAAAGAAGAATAATATGTTACAAAAATTCCTGATTAGTTAAAGAACACGATTGCAACTATATTTATTTAACGAATACTTGACTCTCATTTTACTTAACATTTCAATTTTATAAATTTTATAAATGTTGCTTTACAAAATTAAATTTTACACTTTGATTTGAAAACAGTATAATGGTGTAAATCTACATACTCTCTCTCTCTCTCTCTCTCTCTCTCTCTCTCTCTCTCTCTCTCTCTCTCTCTATATATATATATATATATATATATATATATATATATATTGATTGGTTACTATAAATAGGTTGATATACTTGGAGAGATGATTTCTTAAACAATTAATGTGATAGACCAAATCATGCAAAATACGCGAAACAGAAACTTTTCAAAAATTTTTTACATAACACAATAAAACAAACGTGGAATTATAACCAATTTTTATAACGAATAAAACCATTTATCATGAACTCTTTTTATAAGAAAGTCTTAAAAATTTAGCTGCTGACACGAAAATGTACAGTCATTAATAATAGGCTTCACAGCAGTTGTATAGACAGATATCCCCATAAACCCTCAGATTTAAGCTTTTTAACTACATGACTTCACAGTTTTTAGAATATATTTGAAGACTTCAACTGAACCTAAACGACAGAATTTTTTCAAACTATTGTTAAACATTAAATGTTTTAATGTATTCAATTCCGTCGGTTTTCGATTTTTAAGTAAAACAGAAAATTAAAATTGGTAACAGATAAAAATCCTTTTGTATATATACATAATGTATGTAACACGTAACCCTATGCAATGTTTTATATGTCAGAGCTTTTTACATATTTTAACAGTATAATCGTACAGTATAGCTTCGAGTTCTGAACATAATAACGTGTTTAATATAATAACATTTTACCAGAAATTGTGATATCCTACTTAGATAAAATTCTACATATGGCAAACAAATATGTCCGCTAACAGAATTGTGACGTCCCTAGAGTAATTTGTTATAATAAACTTCTATTGTCTGTAGATGTTACCGGTATCTTAATATACATATATGTGTGTCGTATTTACAGCATATAATATAAGGAATGAACTGATGGTATTTATGCACAAGTTAGATTCTTTCACTTACATCTACGAGTTCAGTTCTAAGATGAAAGATATAATTGAATATTTTAGGAAAATTACTCACCTACGGTAAGCGAAATAACAAATTTTCTCAAAATTAAATTTGCTAGAGGTAGATTTTAACTAAGGCAATAGAAAGCGCTGTGATCCATTAATCAAGCTAAAAGCTACTCGGCCCCTACTTTTAAAATGTTACAAAAAAAAAACAAAACAAAACAAAAAAAAAAAAAAAAAAAACACGTTATTTGAAATATGACCCCTTTTTTATTTCACACAAAACGGCTGATAGATTTATTTAATATTTTTCCTGAATAAAGGTTTATTTTAGACGTTTAGACACTTCTCTAGGTATGATGATTGATTTATCTATGTTATAGTTAAAGGCGGTATCAACAATGATTAATCACTTTGATATACCCTATAAAAGTTGGTAAAGTGTTCTGGCGCAGTTTCAGACATCTTAAAGTTACGTAAATGTTTGGCTTAGAGCTAAATCATAGTGTTTTGTTTTGATAGAAACTTTCTCAAATTATCCTGCTGCATGCTTATATTGTGAATCAATGCTTATCTGATCTCTTAGTTTTTGGTTTTGTCAGCAACATATCAAACTAAACAGTCTTAAATGCAAAAAATGTTCAATGATTTTTCAATTTTACAAAACGTTCTATAGTTGCAAAGCTTTAATTTGTTTTAAATTAGCCAGTCTATGCAGTCTATAACAATGACAGATTTGAATAGAACCGGTATGTTTAAAACAAATCTTTTTGTCTTTAAATTCAGTACCCGTTTAAAAGCGGCAGTGCCAGTTCTTTGTCACAATCTCTGTTTGTTCTGTTTCATTTTTGCATTGTTTAATTTGCATTATTTCGTGTTCCTTTTTGCAATGAATGTCAATTCATTATTTCTTTGCAAATGTTTTGTCTCTTATCCTCTCTTTTAAAAGAGGAAATTTATTTGTTTGAAAACTAACATTAAAAACGGCACTACTTTTTGTATCAACATTATGCATGTTTTCATCAATTGTTCCAATAGAAAAATATCCTTTTTTTGTGTATAGATAAGATACCTTAAGTAAATTATCAAACTACTTATATCAATTGCAAAATACCTTCTGTTTTTTCATTTTATTCCAAAAGATCTTTTTGTTATAACACAAATAAGTGAGGTTGACAAATAACATGTTCGGTAGATTGTATGGATAATTTGAACTGAGGCTAGTTAGTTCTTTTTGACGATCTTGTCGTAAATGTTCAAGTAAAAGCAGTTGTTTGTTTTAAATTTTGTTTGCTATGTATTTGAGTAACATAAAACTTTCTTACTTCTAATTAAATTTACTATATAAATTCGTTGTTTGATTCTAAGACGTAACATACACAAAAAATGTCTTGGAAAATTGTTTCAAGCAATTGTTTTTTATATTAAAAAAATTAAAAGAAAAAAAAACTTAGTAAGAAAAACAACAATATTTTAAAGCGTTTCTATTTATCCTGAACTATTGGTTTTAACAAAGTAATTTAGACATGGAAAGAAGGCAAATAAAGGAACCAATTTTATAAGCCTTTGTTCTTTAATGTTGAAAATCATATATAAAAACGTTCGCAAGGTATCTTTGCAATAAAATATTTATACCACAAAACACTTTACCTATCGTTTTTTTTTCATAAATACAATGTTTAGTTTAGTTAAGGAATAATTGTAAATTTTTGGTCTATGACCCTATAGACCGAAAAAACTACAATTCTCCTTATAATGAAATTCAAAATATAAATAAAGTTAAAAATAAATACAATATTTATAACATTAACCTTATCTTTTTATACAATTCCACACATGAAAGAGAATACGAAGTGCACATCTAAATGTAATGCAGCTGGATGCCCATAACTACCGGCGGTGCTTTTGCATCTTCATTTCTAAATCGTGCGGTGTGCATGCGTGTAGTACATACATGTATCACTTGCATATATTTAAATAAATTTCAAATACATGCTATATTAATTTAAAATATGGCTTGATGGCTTCAAGCTAAGGGAGGGGCAAGATATGTTTGTACAAAAAATGAGGCATCCGAGTTCGAAGCGGAAATGTTAACTCGTACAAAAATATCAATCAATAACACGTTGTTACTACTACCAACAATACATTAAATAACAGAAGCCAAAAAAGTGGTTCCAGCTGGTAGCAAACCGTTGATGTTCCTGTACTTAAGTATGGACATTTCCCTGTCATCAGCGTAACATATCCACAAAGGATATGATGCACCTGCAGATTCACATAACTCGAATTCGCTGCTGTCATCACGACCATCATTTATGACTGCAAAACTTTAGACAAATCCTAAATATTTATCAACCTTCACGTTTTTAATAAAAAAAAACAAATGACACCGTTTACGTCAAGTGAGAAAAATATGGCGACAGACTGAATATTTTATCTAGTTGTCAGGAAACCGACGTTTTTAGGGGTAATGACGTATGACGGGTGACGTATGCTCAAAAAAAAATTTGTCTATGAGATCATAGACGTAAAAAATTTCCAACGCTGGACTGTTTAAAACTTTAATTATTAAGAGGGAAGATAACGTATTGGTGAAAAAGGAACTAACTAAGGATAAGGTAAACATGTAGACATCTTATGAATATTTAAGTTGTCTGCATCTACCTTATGGTCTACTTGTATACAAAATAATTATTTTGGCAATTTCAAAACTAAGTTAAAATTCGCCAAAATTTGCACTCTGCGAAAATAGCCCGCTATACGGTAGTACTTTAAAAACGACTCTTGACATTTTCTTCAGTTCAGTGAAAGTTATATCATGTGTTTTATAATAATTTATAGATGTAAATTTATTGTGTCGTAGTTTGTTGCAAACTGCATGAATTATGATACATTTTTTCTGTATTTTGAAGTATTACAAGATCACCTTTTTCACCCTTAAGTAGAATATTTAGCGATTTGAAGTTGGTTTAGTATGGTGTATATGTTTCACAGTTAATACGGTATGATAGTGCTTGTTTCCACTATGGGGACTCTCTACAACAAAGCAAATTACAACACGCAAGAATATTGCAAGCCTAGGCTAAACAAGATACAAACTGATACCAGATATATTTGACCTACTATAATTCTTTGTTACTTTCATTCTCAAAATTGACTTGCACGTGTCAAATGTAGCTAGCTAGACAGGAGCTGCCAACCCTTTCGGAGAACCCGGCCTCACGTCCTTGACGGACGTACAAGTGTATTACTAATTTGACCAGCTTTCAAAGTTTTTACTTTGTTTTTTGGGATTGTGTTCTGGACATGGACTGGTATGTTTGTTTTATTAGCCATTATGCAATATTTCTATTTGTAAATCATCTTAGATCATCTTTTATTAAAATTGTTTAAGAACTTGTTTATTTATTTAAATAATAATGTTTAGAATGTTTACGTTATTAGATTTTTGTTGTTTAATAAAATAACTTTCTCCCTTAAAAACTCGTTTTAGATGTTGTTAAAAAAGTTGTTTCCGCTTTTATCCAATATGTCTGTTTTTGTTTATATAGCAATCTTTGTTTATTTAATAAAAACTTTGGTTGTCTATAAAACATAAGATGGATAGGATTTCATCGATTCCCTGTATCTAACATTAATATCATGATAATGCAAGAATAGATACCTTTTATAATATACAACGCAAACATAGACAAGTTTTCTCGTCACACAATATCATCAGGAAAAAATTAATTCAAAAATATTTTATATAGTCCAAAGTAAGTCCAAAAAATCAAAGATTTTATAGTTATTTGAGTGTTCGATGATAGATTTCCTCAGTAATAATAAATAATAGGATAAATAAATAAATACTTTTATGTTTAGAATTTTTTAAAAATCTAGTAATTGCATTGGTTTATTTTCACGCATTTGTAAAATGATGTATAATGAAAATTGTAAATATGTAACACAAATACCAGTTGAATTTTGATGTGCCAGATGTGCACTTTTCGGAAATTCATTCCTCATCAGTGACACAAAGACCAAAAAGTTTGATAATAAAAACATAAGCCAAACAGTTGGAAATTAATGAATCGGAATAACAAAAACATTACTAAGGCCATCATACAACGCTGTTATTCAATGTTTTACCTTAATTAAGAAGTATAATGATACATACATCTACTGCATACAGCAAAGTGGTATTATGCTACATGGTAGTGTACAGTCAACACCAGATATATAGTAAAATTGTGGCCAGCAGCGCGGATCATTGGCTATAAGTTTTTAATATGTTAAAATGATTAAAAAGGACAGGGCGTATTTAATATTTTTATATGCATATTCAA
The DNA here is from genome assembly GCA_029721355.1 of Tegillarca granosa. Lineage (NCBI taxonomy): Eukaryota > Metazoa > Mollusca > Bivalvia > Arcoida > Arcidae > Tegillarca > Tegillarca granosa. Next base: position 4,740,586 of record CM056608.1, read on the forward strand.
TCGTTCTAAAATATCCATTTTTAAAATCATTAAGTAGGGTGTTTTTAACAACTAGTTCCTTCTCTAGTAAGCAAAGCATATAGCTCTAATTCTTCGATTTTATTGGAGACGTTCATGTTATTATAAAGATGAACTGACTCCCACATGCTTCTATTTTGGTGTGATTTGTAGATAACTTTTTTGTCTTTTTGTCGTCGTTGTCGTCGTCTTCTTTTCTCTTCTAATCATAGTTAAAGAGACTTAAGTTGGACATTTTTGATATGTTTATTTTAGTAGAATTTTTGAATACGTTAAAAGGGCCTGAATTGCTCAATTGGCAAATTATATGTATTGCTAAATATGAAACATGGTTTTGCAATAAGTTGTTCCAGTTTTGGAAATGTTTCAAATTCCTGAACAATTGTGGACATATCCAAACTGGCTTTCAACTAAGGACAGAAACGTAAATAGTCATTCTTCTGGGTGTTTTTTATCGGATATATTTAGCTACTAATTTGCATATTGCGTTTTTTACATGCCAACAAAAAAGTAAAGGAAAAACATTTATCATTTGTCCATATTTTGATTTTGTATATAACAAATAATTTACGAAAGTTATCAGCATGTAAATACACAATTGCCATTTTTCTGTTTTTTTTATAGTAACGATGGCCGTCTTAAAATTATATGATCCAAATGTTCGTAGTTATATTCAACTGTTGTTTTAATAAAAACGTATCTTATCATGTATATGGCAACCTCATTATTGTCAAAAACCTTTGTACTGTAGTGATGGATTATATGCAAAGAGATTAGAAAAGTAATTGTTTACTTTATTTAAGAATGTAGTTTCTACACAGAGGCAACTAGTTCTTCTCTATTGAAGAAAACTAATAGTTGGAGGGTTTCTGCCACCAAAAAAGATAAATACTGCACTAGTATCTGCCTAAAAAGTTTGATCATAAAGCTTGATGCCAAAAATCAAACAATACAAAAAATGAGATTTATTGTTTATATCTATGTTCTAATGCAATTTTATTTTGATTACAAAATTGATTATATTTGGTATTCTTGTTTATGGGATGACAAAATTCTATATATATTATTTAATTGTAACATCAAATATAAAATATTGACTTTGAATATTTTTAACAGATCTTGATTACGTTATTGCATCACCTCTTTAAATTCATATAAAAAAATATTACATATTGTATATTAAAGACTCGCACTGGTTAATTGACGGGTGTAGATAGCTAGACAGCAGGTGCTTACCCTTCCGGAGCACCTGACCTCACTTCCTTGATGGAAGTTCAAGCGTATCACAAAATTTGCATGTTTTCAAAGTTTTTACTTTGTTTTTTTGGGATTGTGATTTTGACATGGACTAGTATGTTTGTGTTTTATTATTTATATCAATTACAAAATAAATATCTTAAACACCCTGAAGGAAAAGACATAATAACATCGAAACTAAAGTTTTAAAAAAGTATTTATCAGATGATAGTCAGATAATTTAGTTGAACAACTTGTTGAATTTGAAAAGAAAGTTTATAAATTTGTATTACCTCGTTCAGAACACTTAATTCGATTTAAATGTATTTGCTTCAATATTTAAAAAAAGAACATGACAAGTCAATACGACATTTTAGTTTAAACGGTCGTGCAAAACTCTCATCTATCGGAATAATTAGTGATAATCATGCAACCTTTATCTATGGCCAAACAAGTTTAATGGGTGTTATTATTACGCAAGATGGCACTATTTTTGGAATATTTTAACACCGATGACAACCAAGTACAGCTTTACGTATTATTCGTGTTTTGAACAACATTTAGCTGTCAGGTAAAAAGGCTTGCGTTTGTACTTGTTTACATGTTACAAAAGTAATTGTATAACAAACATATTTTAGTTGCATTTATAAACTGAAGAGTCTTCTTTGCTATAGATGTTTAATACTGAAAAAGAAAAATCTACATTGTTATACTTTTTAAGAGGTTGCTCAACATAGACTTTACAAAACAAAATAATTAAATGGAGTAAATATAAGAGATTCAGTTTACTATTTAAAAACGTTCTTTCTTGGATAGTACCAGATATAATGTTCTTGCACCCCGGATAATAATTTCCATATAAAGAGCGGTGCAAGATATTTCCATCTCGAACCCCCCCCCTGTACAAAATAGCTTACAAGCTCTTTTTACCGCGAAGATTTATCAATGAAATCAGAGGTGTATCGATACTTTGAGAACCGCTTTAACCTAAGCATCTGACATACCTTCGCACAAACAAATAAACAGAACAGGTAATACTACAGTTTAAATTTAAAATGTAATTTTTAAAACTTCTTTTTCTAAATCAATATTTCATATTACATTTATTTATATGACGTAATATTAATATGAATTATGACGTCATGGTTGATCCTGTTTTTTGTATTCACACGCCACTTCCATCATATGTTGAATTTTTATTTTTAATAGAACTTGTATATTTTGTGATGCAAGAAATAGAATCAATCACTATTTATGGTGTCAGATAGGGGAATCCCAACCCTCGTTCTAAGATATCTGGTCCAGAACTCGGCAAGCCTCGTTCTGAACCAGAGATATTAAATCGAGGGTTGAGATTTCCCTATCTGGCACCACAAGTAGTGATTGATTTTTGTAGTAATTTTGCAATGATATGTATTGTCCAAAAATCAAATTTAAGACTCTAAACAATTGTTCTCATTTAAATTTTATGGCCTTAAAATATAACAGTATTTTTATCTCAACTTGGTTGTATTTCTTCATGCACACGATAATACCAGTTACAAAACTCAATACAGTAAGCGAACTAATTTTTGTCTGATTAGGATTTTTAAAAAGGAAGTGAGGGCTGCTTCCGCTCGACATATTTTAGTTTTGACGTAATTGTTTCTAAGAAATTTAGAAAAATGGCGCTTCTAATAGTGAATCTTTTTTTTCCAACAACATTTATTGTAAATACATATATATACATATACATTGACTATAATACATTTATATGTAATTTTAAGCTGCAAAATTAATAATTTTAAATTTTGTAAAAAAAATAACCAGAAATAAAGAAACCAAATTTTTATCACAGTGACTATGATTTATTTTTCCTTTATGCCCTCATATTGCTAGGAATTTGAAAATGTTTAGTATCATTTAGGGAATATCTTATAAATTGAAGTGCAAAACAGATCGTTAACAGCATCAAGTTATGCCATTTAGATAATTGTAACTTGTCATTCGTTTATAATTTTTAATCTTGTACAGAAAATTTAAAAATAATACAACAATAACATGTTAATTCAAGGAAGGTGACATCAAATGTATTAAAAGAGTCGACAGCAATGAAAATAATTGGTGACGGCAATGGCTATAAAAATGTAATGTATCTAATGAGAAATGATTTTCCGAAATGTGCACATATGGCACATTAAAATTTAACAGGTATTTGTTCTATATATACTACCCCTGAGCGGTAACCGCTGCTGGTGGAGTAAAACTCCCCGAGGGTATCCATAAATCAGTAGGCAGTACTTTGTGCTGTCAGAAAATATACCATTTAACAAACTATTCAGCCGTCTATTTTTTTTAAAATTTATTTTGAATTTAAGTCTGTTCACTTATGCAAAGCATTTCTGAGCTGAATTTGGATTCATATAATTTTGGAACTTTTAGATTCATTATTTTTCAACTGTTTGGCTTATGATTTTTTATCTATCAAACTTTTTCGTAGTGTCACTAATGAGGAATGATTCGCGTTCATATGGCACATCAAATTTTAGCAAGTGTTTATTATATATTTGATTTCATTTTTTAGCATTTTAACGGTCTGATCCAAATCAAGGATGCCAATAGCGAGTGTAAAACGCAATGTTTGACTTATTGGTATATAGCTGAAGAAAAAAAAATTAAAAAATTATATAAAATAATATAAACTGACTTAACTAGTTTATAAAGAAAAAAGTGAAGATAAAAGTGATTGTCTGATACAGAAAAAAATATCTAATTGCAGCATATAATTTTAATTACTTGATAGAAGTTGAAAAAGTCATTGATAACGTAATTGTATCACCTTCTCCGAGTAATTTGAAAAATTATTTTATATTGTGTTTCAAGACAACCATGAATTATATAAATGGCAAAAAAAGTTAAAAAACCTTAACATCAATTAAATTGTTATAATAACATCTAAACTAAAGATTAAATGCCAATCAAGCTTCCATGCAATGATAGTCAGATAAAAATAAGAAAAAACAATTTTACGTAAACAACTTGATCAATTGTGACAAAAACCTCCAAGTATTCTTAGTTGAATCACATCATGGCAAATTAAGATGACATACAATTTCAAGCAGTCACGCAAAATCTCATCAATCCGAAGTCAAATGCGTGTCTGTTTGAGTAAATAACTGTTCATAAAGATAATGAAATCAGTCTTATCTATGGTTTAACAAGTTTGATTGCTGCTATAGTTTAAAAAAATAGAATAGCATTAATTTAAAAAAGTTTTAATACTGAAGAAAATCAGGTAAAACAATGGTTACCATATAAGTATTGAATTTTGTGCATCTGGCATGTTATAAACCATTAGTTGGTATATGGTTTTAATACAGGATTTTTTCGAAATTTTCAATTAGGAAAGAAAAATTGAGAAATTACTTATCCAAGATCACAGTTGGCAAAATGAAAAAATTAATGAAAAAATAAAGTATATATTCTGTTTACTGATAAACTTCCCTACTTGGACAATACCAGATAAAATAATAAAATAAAGTTCAAATATAATGCCGGCATATGTGATTCTTATATAGATATCGACAAAACCATACCAATATTTAGTACAATATAATTTTGGAACTTTAGATTCATTAATTTCCAACTGTTTGGCTTATGTTTTTTATTATCAAACTTTTCGGTCTTAGTGTCACTGATGAGGAATGAATTTCCGAAATGTGCACATCTGGCACATCAAAATTCAACTGGTATTTGTGCTATATATTTAAAACTAATATTTGGCGCACATATTGAAAACAAATTGATGGAAATGTCTATGATGACCGATTAAATAGATGTTTACTTTTTTTCGTTATGTTGTATAAAATTGTCTATTCTACATTGAAAGAGTAAACTTATACTCGAATAGATTCGCCAGTCTGCTTGCATATGCTGACAAATCTTACACTCGGCTATGCCAAAAAAAGATTGTTTTGATAACGCAAGGGTTTTTCTGATAATAAATACATTTGCATTGGCTATGTAGGTTTGCTACTGATGCTTTCCAAACAAGATTATTTAGTAAAGCAACTGTAAAATGTAGTAACAATAACAATGTATTTTCAAAAGATTCATCCAACCGACACAGGCATCATGTTGATTAAACCAAAACATTTTGAGCATATATGACCTAAAATATGAACGGAAAGGTAACGTCATTAAATATCACAACAAGAGATTACGTAAGTAACATTTAAAATCATAGTGACTTCTCTTAAATTTTATATCATAGAATTTTTATAGGAAGTTTGAGATAGATTATACAATATAATTCAATATCTTGTTATTAAAATTTTTGTGGTATTTTATTTTAATTGTCTTAGTTCATGTGCAGGAAACGTTCAGTGATAGAATACTTAAATTTCAATTTCTAGTTAATATGTTTACAGAAGTTTTGTATATTTACAGATAATCTCATAACTGTTCAAACACAACATTTTGCAGCCTTTCTCGACGAAAAGTTACTTTACAGCATTGAGTCGAGTTTAAGTTTTTAAAACACAAACAAAAAATTAAGAAAGCGAATATATTCATTTTTGTTTTAATGGCAAAGATTTTGGTCACCTGATATATCCACAACAATACTGCATATTTAATCTAATTCCCGTCCAAAAACCTTTATAAGCAACGGTCTTATTGTGTTTTTGTCATTAGCGATTAGTATGAAGTTTGTGGTTGCGCTGGCTTTTCTCCTTTTTCTCTTGAATTATCATCTCACATATATCGGGTTGACGGGTTGTTCTCGCTTTTTATGTTTCACCTCAATACATTATCCAAAAATTGATTATCTGATATAATATTTGTTGTAAGATTATTGACGCTGTTATGTTGTTATATGAGATAGATAATCATTCATCAATTCGTTATAAGAACTGATACTGCAGTCGTCTGAGTTTAATTTATTAAATAATTCAATATACACTCACAAAATTTATCTCGTCACAAGTTCTATCAATAATATTGATTTAATTTAAAGGTATCTAATATATAACAGAAATACCGGTTAAATTTTTCATGTTCCCTATGTGCACTTTCCGGAAAACCACTCCCCATCAGTGACACTAGGGGGCCGCAAAACTTGACATATAAAACCACATGAACCCAATTGCAGCTAAAGAATGTTTTGCTTGAGGGAACAAATCTTAGTTTTAAATAAATTTCAAAAGTTGAGGCGTCTGAAAATTTTGCTTAATGGTATATTTTCTGACAGTACAAAGAACTGCCTAATGAGTTATGAATATCATCGGGGAGTGTTACTTTACAAACAGCGGTACCCGCTCAGGAGAAGTAAATATATAACAAAAAATACCTGTAAAATTTGTATGTGGCATATGTGCACACTTCAAAAAAAACCTCATCATTTAATTTAATTTCATCATGATTTACTCAAATCAATGATTTCCGAAAGATTTATAATTATTATTATTATTATTATGTGATTATTGCATTTCATTATAAGGGGTAAAAGATGAATTCAACAAAAACTTCAATATATAATTATTTAGAAAAACATTCAAGTAATTTAATTTATACGCATTTTGTTTTAACTCAATATATTATATAATAAAAGTTGTAACAGAATAACATACAGCTGCAATTGTTAGTGCCATTACCAATACGCTATTATTCTTCATAACATAACAACTAGCGCAATACCCGTATTGATTCATAAATTTTACAGTTAGCGTTCGACACTATAATGCAAATTATGATTAGTGGTGTGGTCTATCATGCATTTTATCTTCAATGAGTGTTCTCTAGTTTAGAGAACTTAATTTAATTTAGTGTCATTGAAAATATTCTTCTAGTTTTTAGTGTTTTTATTTACTTATTTTTAACTCTAGAATCTTTTGTTATAATCGATACCATTAAAATTTTAAGTCTTTTCAAAGCAGACGAAAACATTATATATATATATATATATATATATATATATATATATATATATATATATATATATATATATATATATATATATATATATAACAAATACCTGCTAAATTTTGATGTGCCAGATCTGCACATTTCGGAAAATCATTCCTCATCAGTGACACTAGGGACCGAGAAGTTGATAGATTAAAAAACATAATATATATATGTGTGTGTGTGTGTGTGTGTGTGTGTGTGTGTGTGTGTTGCATTAATAAGAATTTTTTGATACTCGATTGAAGATAAAAAATGAAACAATTGTTACATGTTTTAATACTCGATAGCATCTGTAATTTAGTAGATAACAATACAAAAATACGCAATTGCCAAAAATCCCAACAGATCCAGTGATTATGTCTATGTTCCAATGCTAAAACGTTTTAATAACTAACTTATTTCTTTTTTGTATTCTTGTTTAAAGAACAGTTTAATTGCTTAATTGTAGCATCAAACGCGTAATATTGACACTGAATATCATCAAACAGTTGCTGATTACGTAATTGCGTCAGCTCTCCAAAATAATGTTACAAATTATTTCCCATTTCGTATTAAAGACAAACATGGATTGATATCAATTACAAAATCAAAACCTTAATATCAATGAAAATGACATAATAACATCGAAACTAAAGATTTTAAAGCAAAGCATCAGATGCGTCAATAACTTATTAATGTTTGTAAATGAGAGTTACATAAACGCATTTTGAACCATAATACCGATTAAAATGTGTTTGCCACTAAATTTTTACAAAACCATGACAAGTCAGAATGACACTGATATTTAAACAATCATGCAAAACCCTCTTCAATCTAAAATTAAAGAGTTATGTCTTGAAGACAATTACAACTATGAAATATTGACACCTTTATCAATGGTATAACAATTTTGATTGTAGATTTTATGACAAAAATGGCAATATTTTAGATCATTGTAAAAACACAATAAAACAAGTAAGGTTTTACTTACCACTTAGGTGTTGATAAGCATGTATCTGTCACGGAAAAAGCAAGCATGAGTAGTTTTTTTATATATCGATAAAATTTGTGTGCCGCGTACATTTAATGGTGCATTTATAAAAGAAGGAAATGTTTTTGCTTAAGATATTTAAATGAGATTAATAAATTACAAATTAAATAACATACTTAAAACAAATTCATACAAAGCCAAATGACTTAAATAAATTAAGCAAAAGAAAGAGTCTACACTAATTTTACTTATGATAAATTTCTTAATACAAATACCAGTTAAATTTTGATGGCGCCAGATGTGCACATTTCGGAAATTAATTCCTCATCAGTGACACTAAGACCGAAAAGTTTGGTAGATAAAAAAATATAAGCCAAAAAGTTGAAAAAAATGAATCTAAAGTTTCAAAATTTTATAAATCCAAATACAGCCAAGGAATGCTGTGCATGAGGGAACAATCCTTAGTTTTAAATTAATTTCAAATTTTGACGACTGAAAATTTTGCTAAATGGTACATTTTCTGACAGCACGAAGTACTGCCTTCTGAGTTATGGATGCCCTTGGGGAATTTTACTCCACCAGCAGCGGTACCCGCTCAGGGGTTGTAAATATATAATACAAATACCAGTTAAATTTTGATGGTGCCAGATGTGCACATTTCGGAAATTCATTATATATAATTTTGGAATTTTAGATTCATTATTTTCCAACTGTTTGGCTTATGTTTTTTTTTTATCAAACTTTTCGGTCTTAGTGTCAATGATGAGGAATGAATTTCCGAAATGTGCACATCTGGCACATCAAAATTCAACTGGTATTTGCGTTATATATTTACTTTGGCATTAAATGACATCGATAAATATGGCACAAAATCTTTTGTTCCAATCATCTGTTTTAACTCTCGTTTTTTTTAATATGTCAATCTCAAGTACTTATTTTTATGAAAATAATTTTTAAAGTAGAGTAAGATCTGGAATGCATATAGTTAACTGGTTTATACGGAAATCAGATGTTTTAGTTTTTGATACGTAATAATTGGATTAACGATAATACTACTATTAACACCTTATACCTTATGGCGTTGCCGCTAGGATCTTTGCGGATCCGCATGTAAATATATCATGTTAAACGTGGCATTGGACATTATTAACAAAAGCTTTTTTCGAGTATAAATAATGTTAGTTATAAATACAGATATATTGAAACCAGATAAACTTTTCGTTGATTGTAATAATTATACCGTATTTAAACTGTAGGATTTTTATGAAAGAGGTGAGTTGCATTGTCGCTTTGTCATATTTAGATCCGAACATAAATGTTTTATGTAAGGTCTCATAAATTGAATTAAAACTAGTGGTAGCTTTTCTTGTGTGTACCAATAATTATAGAAAAAATGAACAAAATCAGACCTTTTTATTGATAATAAGATCTATGTATTTGAACTAAAAATAATCCAATTTAAAAATAAATATAAAAAGAAAGAAAACGTTTTAACAATATGATTGATTATTACGTTTTACCCCATATTCTTATCAATTTAAGATGTTAACTATTATTTAGGGAATATCTTATAAGTTTAAGTGCAAAACAAACCGTTGACATTTACAAGTTCTGCCTTTTAAATGATTATAACTTGACATTCGTTTATGATTCATAATTGTGTGTTAAAAAGGCATTCCTAGGCAAACAGTTGATTTCAAGAGAATAAACACAAGAATTATCATAAGCATCAAAGGAATTAAAAGAAAATGTTGACAATAGTGGCTATCAAAACGTAATACTCATGTTCTGAACTTAAGCCTGTGGAATAATCAACTTGTTATCGTGTAAATAGTTTAACAGTCTTAAATATGGAATTTACTGACACTTTTTAGGATAACAACACATTGTGTAACTAACTTAGGTTTGTTACCTCATACAAAGAATTCCTTTAGCTGGATTTGGATTCAGATGATTTTATAACTTTAGATTCATTTCTTTTCAACTGTTTATCCGTCAAACTTTTCGGTCCCTTATGTCACTGATGAGGAATGATTTTCCGAAATGTGCAGATATGGCACATCAAAATGTTACAGGTATTATGTTATTTAACCATTGAACAGCATAGCTATGGCGTTAGCACATTTTGATTGGTTTGCCTGGCAAAGGTATTGCATTTATAATCCAAAAACTGCCATAGCTTTGCTGTTAACTGGTTATATTTACGTTATATCATTTATTTATTAATTTGTTTGAATTTTTTCACATTAATTTAAATTTTCCAGCCTTCAACGAGAAGCGGGGTCAATTATTGGAACAGCGTAACAAAACAAAATATAATACCACATGAAAAAACACAAAACTCGCAAAATTATAAAATATTTTATTAACCATCACATGGTTTTGCAGATTTTATTTTAAACATCAATTTAGTCACTTCCATAGCAATTTTACGAAATTGTTTTTTAAAAAACGAATTTTGTAAGACAGATGACGAACGGGTGAACAGATTGACACGAAAAGGATATCTCGCTCCCACTGTCGTTTTTGTAAAATGAAAGTGCAGTGCGGGAAATCGGAATATACGAAGAAACCAGGAGTGACTTAATAGGATGACGGTAATGTTATCTGCTTTGGAAAGTCATAGTTTCTGTCATTATTATTCGTGGAACTGACGACATGATGCGAACCAGATTGTGACCCCAGGCGCTGTACAACAACAGCTGATTCAGTGTTTAAATTTATTGCGGGGTGATTTAATTCTGACAATGGGTTACTAAGACGTAACTGTGTTTTCTGCTGTGTTAAAACAGTTCTATTGTAAGATCGGGAGAAGCTTCTCATTTATGGTTCGACATAAACATTATGTGCCGAGCTTCGTATCCCAGGTCATTGAGATGCTGAATGGCTGTCGCCCGCAAACAGCGAAGAGAGTATTTTAGTTTAACTTTTGCAGCATGACATACGTCGGATGAAAAACGGGCAAGGTGCGTTTTGAAAGTGGCTTGAACGTGAGACATATGTCAGACCAGCTATGACATTTCTGTTGCTTGAAGCCAATTAAAAGTGGCTTGAACGTGAGACATAAGTCAGACTCTCCAGGACCAGCTTTGACGTTTTTGTTATATTGATTGAACAAACTTTGGGAAATTTTGTCAGTTTTATCAAGCACTGAAGCAGTGGTTTAACATTTAAAATTACAGGACAGTCGATCGTCTCAGTTGCATATATATTCACTTTTAACGTCTGTCATTTTCTTCTATATAAGATATTCCCTCTCTGAAATTTTTTTTTCGTGTTTCATGTTTTAAAGGGTCATATTCTCCAGATTCGTCATTATGAAACTCAAATGACTATGGTTTTAACTGGTGGCGAAATTCCATAGCTCGAGAAATAAAATTTATAGATAAATGGTACCATACACATTGTCTCAGTATTGTGGGAGAAATAAGGGTACTTTTTAAGAAAATTGGAAAATTTTGAATGATATCCGTTGTGAATTTATTTTAATGTATATTTTAAAATTAATAATTTTTTCTATTTTTTTTTTCTATGAAAATCCTTGGAAAAGAAGTCCAGAGAGTGAAATATTTATACGCATAGTGTAACGATCATGTGATCAATGGCAGTAATTGCCCGTTGTTGTGTTTAGTAAAACCTTAAAGATAGATCTGAATAATTTAATTTCGAGGCACAAATATGATTTCTTTCTATGAAGACACAACGTAGCACTTAAGCTACAATTTATAACAATCCCTAAAAACATTTTACTTCCTAATTATGTTTTAGGACTCAGGTTTTTCTTCAGTTAACGAGGTTGGAAAAACGAACTATATATCTTATGTCAATCTCGGAAGCCAATTTTATATAAAAACATCTTACACAAACAGCAATATACCAATATATTTGTCGGTGTGTTGTATAAATATCATTGATTAAAAGTTTGACTCTAAAATACACAAAATCAGACTAAAGCACATAGAAATTAAACTGGTTTTGTTGTAAAATATTTACATACAAACATTAAACACAGACCCAATGTATTGTATTGTTTTTATGTTATTGATTGTAAATGAGGTTGTACAATGCAAGATTATATATGATTAATTAATAAGAATTTTACATCCCAGTCAAGTATATTTTACTTATAACGAGACGTTACCAACTAAAGGGGAAATGGCAGGAATCTTTACCTTTGCAGTGCACTTAGGAAAATTGCACTGAGGGTTCTTTATTATACTACGGTATACTTTTTCCATGTTTGGAAATACGAAAGATATATATCTTCAGACTTAAAAGTCAATTAAATATATAAACATATAACACAAGCAGCTATATACTAGGATATTTTTCGATGTGTTATGTAAATATTTTTAATAAAGTAGTGTTCTATAATGCAAAAGCCAAAAGTAAAAAAACAAAATCATTGAAATTTATCCAAATCGTACTGACCGGACAATAAAAACATGTGATGAGTGATTTTATGAGTGAAATGGGATTACAGTTCTGGTTTTAATAAATTAAATATCAATCTCAGTATCTATATTGGAACAGACATTAAAAAGTCGATTATACATATAAGCACTCAAGGTTGAAGTTTTTGATTAAACTGTTATTTTTACATATTTAAAACATAAAGACTTCAATCATTCTGGAGCATTTTTAAGCTTTGGTAAGGTTTGTGTTCAGAAAAGCTTTAGGTTAATTTTAATACTTTACCAAATCCTCCGTTCATAGTTAACAATGGATCTTTTTTATCTTTTTAAAGGTTCATGATTTAACCTGTGTTTAAATGCCAACAAAAAGAGTTATTAGTTTACTTTAAGACAGTGGACTAATAACGTCAGGTGACTATAGTGCGTCATTTGCATTTTGAAATTCTTCTTAACAGATTGAGATTTTGTCAATAACCATTTATGTTTATCCGCATGGAATGTTTGTATTGAGGGTTGTTAAACTTTATCTATTTGAAATTAATTGTACATTTGCAAAAAACACAAAAATTCTTTATCAGACAGAATTGCGGTAAAGGGTTTTTTCTCTAATTAAGCGTATTTCTATCATAAATACAAGTATACAGCTGTAAAGAGACATAACACTTGAGTCTTTGATGAAAAGTAAAACAAATTTGTCTTGAAAAAAATAACACAATGTAATCATTTGTATAATACTAAATTTTGTGTTCCGATGGAAAAAAATCCAACTTATTTGTCTTCCAATAATTGCATGCTCTTTACATTCCCATTTCTTTGGTTCATGCTTGGCGGTTGTAAGTACCTAGACAGACGATGCTTATTTATCTGGAGCGCCTGGTCCTTTTGCAAGTAACAGTTCACATGTTTAAATTAGTTTGCTAGTTTTCATAGCTTTTAATTGTGATTTTAAGGTATTTATGTTTGATTCAATCATACAAAGTTTGTGTTTTCAACATTTACGAGAGATGTTCGAAATTAGATAAATGCAACTTTACACTTATTTACAAAACTTCGGTTTAACGACGGATTCTTAATCTACAAATAATGTCTTAAGAAGACGCTTTAGTGAAAAAAAGAAGAAAAAAGGAATTAAGTATACGTGGTTTACATTATAATTGTTTTTCTTCATTCATCGAATGCCTCAAAGAGACGATTTTCGAAAAAAAAACCTGATGAAGTATGTATGCAGAAAGGCCATGAATATTGTAGATTTGTCTGCATACCTACATCTGTAAGCTTCAAATATCCCACTGATATATCAAATAAGATTACAAATGAAATTAATCTGACATTGCATGTTTTATGTATACAGTCAACTTAGGAAAAACTGTTTGTCTGACAACAATCTAGAATGATCTCCTTGTCGTATTGGCGATTATATAACAAAAGCGTCAATCTCATTTATATTTTAATATTATATGACATTTTGATACCTATGTGTGATTATTCTTACTTTGGACACAGATTAAAATTGTGCTTTAGTAGGAAGAAAAAAGAAAGTTGTTGTATATTTAAAGAGTTCCTAATTTAAATTTTAGGTTTTAAAAAGAATTGTGTAACAGGCATTCTATTATTATCAATATGTTTAAAGGTTTTGAGATGATTTGACTTTTACCAAGGTAACGTTCTAAAATAAAATATAAAATATTTTAAACAAAATGAAATGGTCACAAATGGCCAAATTATTTAAATGTTTTAGATTTTAACTAATTTATCTTTAAGCTATTTATTTATTTACATATTCAATAAAATGTTAAAAAATTATATTTAATCAATAATTTTTCATTCCGTGACTCTTGTATATCCATATTGAATAAATCAAGAAAATAAGTTTTAAAAAATGTCTTTTAAACAACAGGAACTACTGTTTAATTTCTGTTCTAATCATCTATGGTTTCACAGTCGTGCATGCTTATATAGAAGAAGTTATGTAAATGTAAATTTGTGATTTGTTGCACAAGCTTATATCATCATACTGAAACAAAACATTGCAATGAAAGAGCATTTAGAATGTTTTTAAATCAATTAAAGAAAGCCATACTGATGCATCACAATTAACTTTTGGAATGTAAATTCTCTTTATAGAAACACGTTTGAAGTTGAAAGTGAGTAGCCAAATTGATAAATTTAAATAAAAGCAACTATTATTTTTATAATTATTTTTTTTTAATTTTTTGTTTTCATTTATATGATAAGATAAGCAATTTTAGAAATTTTTGTAGTATGTTTTATTTCACTTAATACCTCAATACCTTTACTATAATGTACTCAGATTGTCTTAATCAAGAACTTTAAAATATAATTTTATATTTTATTTCAAAACAGTACTTGTTTAAAAGACTGATATACTAACAATATTATAACCACAAGTGAAAGTTTTCGGAACTAAAATAAGGAACGAATAACACTGAATATAACATATCATGATATATTAAATAAACGACGATACAAACCCAAATTCAAGAATAAGTTTTATTTCTTTTATTTCTTTTATTTATTTAAAATATTTATTTATTTATTTATTATTTATTTATTTATTTATAATTGTAATTTATCTATGAATTATTTAAATTTTGATTATTTAATAGAAAATGCAGTAACTACTTTATAAACAATAAAACAAAAAAGGAAAAAAAAGAAAAACAAAACGTGGTTTTTTAAAAAAATATATACTATAATATTTTTATAATCTTCTGCATAACATGAAAAATGTTGACACTTTGTATCTCTGAAACATTATGGATTATGTAATTTTAACACTTCTTCGTAATAATGTGACAAAATATTTAACATCGTGTATTACAAACAAGTATGGAATAATATCAATTACAAAATGAAAACCTATACATTCATGAAAATTTAATAACAAAATTGAAACCAATGCTTTAAGTGCAAATCAATCATTTATGAGTTGATAGTCAGATAAAAGTAAAAAAAAAATTTCACCTCAGCAAGTATTTAAATTTGAATTGATGGCAAAATAAGGGCGCATTAGTATTTCCATTATAGAATTCGATGGTTAAAAAGCGGTTTGCTTCTTTATTTAATGAACAAATTGTTACTACAGTATGACATTTGATTTCAATCGAAAACTTCATTAGTTAATAAAAGAATGTTTCTTGGAATAAAACACAACTTGAAGTAATAATCATGTCACATGGTCCAACAACATTCATTGCTGCATTCACGGTATATTTGATATAAAAATCGTCTAAAATTTGAAATTTATTTAAAACTAAGGTTTGTTCCCTCATGCAAAGCATTCCTTAGCTGGATTTAGATTTATATTATTTTGGAACTTTTGATTCATTATTTTCAACTGTTTGGCTTATGTTTTTATCTATCAAACTTTTCGGTCTTAGTGTCACTGGTGAGAAATGAATTTTCGAAATGTGCACATATGGTACATCAAAATTTAACTTGTATTTTTTTTATATATATTTAACATTCCAATATTTTTAGAATATTTTAACTTTAAAAACAATAAAGAAAAAGCAATAATTACCACGTCATCAATGTAAACAAAAGTTAATTTTTTACAAGTTACAAAGTTTATGGAAATGTAAAGTAATGAATCAAACAAACAAGTGTTTTTCAGTATTTATTATTACATATTTGTTTTTATAAGCTTAATGAATATAAAATAGAAGTAAAATAATAAAATAAAATGTTTAAAACATAACAAAGATTAATTCTATTTTTACAAAACATTAATGCACAATTGCAACAACTGCAAAGAATAATAAATTAAAGCTGTGTCTGAGAGAAAAAACTAGATCCCTCATAGCAAAATTTCAGAGTTAAAAATATTCGGTTTATACTATAATTTTTTCATTCTTTGCATATAAGGTGCCATTTAGGTTAATATTTGCCGGAACATTTTTTAAATTTAAAACCCAAAGTTGTTTCCCGGATAAGTTACAGAGGTATACAAATTACAAAACTTGAATCATTGAAAAATAATCATTGTGGAGAGGCAGTCACTTCGTACTGAAATATTTATTATCACTTTCTTATCACTGATATTAATATCGATTGGTTCAAATTGGGTTTATCCCTATTTTTATGTTAAAAAAACTTATTTAGCTGCAGTATAAGTCTCGAAGGTTGCATGATTGTGTTATGCCCAAATTTCTGAAGAGACGGTCCAGAAACCGTTTTGTTAAAAAAATAATATGAATATCAAATTATGAAATACAATCGTAATTTTTGCTATTTATTCTTTCTCCTATTAATAGTTGTTCTTACTTGTATTTACACATTATACATAACATAAAAATTGCAAATTGAACATATATAAAGACTATAATAGCTGTGACATGTTTTTAGATAGCTGGCTAAAAATCACTACTGCCTTTTTGCACGCATTCGCACTCGCATAATTTTTATATTTTACTTCAAAATGTCCTTAATTTGACGAAATTACATTCTTGGTTTCAAATAATTATATATTACGTAAACAATAAAAAAGATCCTGTTATTATATAAGTGTGCGATATATTTGTGGAATCGATCTTAATAATCGAGTTTTGAGACATAAACCAAGTTTCCTTTTTTTATCCAGACACAATAGTGCATTAAAGCTACATTTCGTAACAACCTCTATGTAATGTTCTACTTTCTTTTTATATTCTAGAATATGGTTGTTCCTTTAGTAACGATGTTTGTAATACAAATTATATGTCATATATATCTTATGTCAGACACGGAAGCCAATTTACATGCAACATATCCAATACAACAGCAGCAATATATTTGTCATTGTGTTACATATATGGTGTAACTTACAAAAAAGGTTCTACAGTACAAAAACTAAAACAATTTTACAAATAAATACGAAAAATTAAATAAAATGTTTATAAAATTAATTTGATATAAAACAAACCTTAACAGTAACAACTGCGGCCAAAATGTGAATAGTGAAGTTGAACAGTAATGCTTCGAGTTACATAAAAAGTCAAGTTATAATTATTGATTAATGTATTGGGAAACATTGACAACTTTTCAGTTTTTGTAACCAACATGTCACTTCAAACAGATTGATGAGGTTTAAAAAAACAATTTGATCTTTTTATTAAATTTGATTATCATTAAAAGCTCTAGCTACGTAATGTAAATGAACCAATGATGATTATATATATATATATAGTACATACATACAAGAATGACATTTCATTTCAATCGGCCACGGAAATATTTCTTAATTAAAACGATAAAACAGTATTTAAATTTGAGGTGGAAGATGGATCTTAACGGTAATATATAAGAAAAACCTGCTAAATTTTGATGTGCCAGGTGTGCACATTTCGGAAAATTATTCCTCATCAGTGACACAAGGGGCCAAAAAGTTTGATAGATTAAAACATATACGCCAAACGGTTGAAAATTAATAAATCTAAAGTTCCAAAAATATGTGAATCCAAATCCAGCTAAGGAATGTTTTGCATGAGGGAACAGACGTTAGTTTTAAATGAATTTCAAAAATAACGACGACTGAAAATTTTGCTAAATGGTATATTTTCTGACAGCACAAAGTACTGCCTACTGAGTTATGAATATCCTCGGGGAGTTTTACTCCACCAGCAGCAGTACCCGCTCAGGGTAAGTAAATTTATAACAAATACCTGCTGAATATTGAGGTGTCAGATGTGCACATTTCGGAAAATTATTCCTCATCAGTGACACAAGGGGCCAAAAAGTTTGATAGATTAAAACACATACGCCAAACGGTTGAAAATTAATAAATCTAAAATTCCAAAAATATGTAAGTCCAAATCCAGCTTAGGAATGTTTTGCATGAGGGAACAGACCTTAGATTTAAATGAATTTCAAAAATAACAACGACTGAAAATTTTGCTAAATGGTATATTTTCTGACAGCACAAAGTACTGCCTACTGCCTACGAATTTTATATAACAAAAACATTAAAAGGTTTTTTTTTCCTTTTAAAATTACCTTCCTACGTTTGGTTGTCTTTTTAACGCACTATAACGCAAACATTCCGGTTCTTTTGGATGGGAATTTAAGATAAACGAGGTCCCGTGTCACGGAAGGCGTTGCACAATAAACAGCACACAGGCCAAATTCTGCACTTTCTCCTATAGGTGGCAACGCTCAATATAACTGATATATTCTTGACTGGGATGTTCAACATCATAACTCAACTCAACTCAAATAAACCTTCATTTCTTATAGCCTTCGGGTTTAATATCTCCTATTTTGATTACGTAATTGTTTTAATTTGTTATTATATTTTAAGACGTTTTCCAACAACTTTCTCCTGACTTGACTTTTTAAACTATTGCATTAATTGTATACTATTTTGTTGCATTGAATTTATCAAACCGTTCTTAGGAACACTATTACGATTCAAATTCAGGATGCTCCAGTCAAGTTTAACAACTGAATATTAATGTTTTGAAAAGGTTAAGCGAAGCGTGGGTGATAAATAGTGACGTAAATATTTCACAAACATTCATGTGTTAATTTATTTTATTATACCTCACGGAAAATTCTTAAATTATTATTGTTCAATTTCTAATCATATAGTTTGAAACAATTCACAATGTTTTAAACAGCGGTCAACATTGCCATGGGATATTGCAATGTTTACCGCTATACACGGAAACTTACGAATGCCCATCACGGAAACTACCGAGTATTCTTACTTAAGATTAGGCAGGCTATAGACTAATAACTTCTACAGTTCTTTATCAAATGCAATTTTAGGCATTTGAGAAGGCTATGTTGGAATGAAACGTTAGAGAAATCGATTTTTGTTCGGTATAATAAAGTAAATAATGTCCTTGGTTGAGGGAAATATGGAGGATCGGCTCGGTAGATAATATTCCCTCAGGTAGACAATCCTCCATATTTCCCTCAACCAAGGGCTCTATTTATATATTGTCATATGTGCACACGGAAGTATATTCCTCATCCGTGAAACGACGTAGCGAAAATGTTGATGGATAAAAAAGGTAAACCAAACATTTGACAATTTTTGAAGTAACATAGTTTTACGCCCCAGTGAACATTTTCACTTCTATCAGTCAGTCAAAGAAGGAAGTCGGAGTTTCGGAGAAAATAGCCAACATCTAATCTAGGACCTGTATTGAATGACACACCTTAACAAAAGATAAAGAGAGTAAGAGTTGACTAACAGTAATTTACAAGTCAGAACAACAAACAGCACAAAATTTAGTATTTAAAAAAAGGAAATCAATTCCTAAATCAATTAGCATAGGCTAATCAAGACCCTTAAAAGTTTTTGGGCGTCATCACAATATTGTTGATAAGTATGTAGTCACTGTATCCAAACCTATACATCTATATTTGACTTACCATAGTTCCTTGTTCCTTTCATTCTCAGTGTTAAAATGCACGTGATGGATGTAGCTAGCTAGACAGGAGGTGCTTACCCTTCCGGAGCACCCGGCCTCTCTTCTTTGATGGACGTTTACGTGTATTACTAAATTTGCCAGCTTTCAAAGTTACTTTGTTTTTTGGATTGTGATTTGGACAAGGTCTGGTATGTTTGTGTTTTATTTCTCTGTTTCCGTTTAATTCTTTACATTATTTGCCAATATAATGGGTTGTTTATATCATAAAGGTACGGTGCGATTGTTTCAGCGGTTGTATCAACGTTATCTAAGCATACATTTATTGGGATTTTTAGCACACACATTGAGCTTCATTCGTCTGGTTTGATTATTATTTCTTTTAAATTTATAGTCGTGAAGTATATTACCATTCTATAAAATAATAATCATATTTCTTATACTATATAGATATTGTATAAATGCAACATGCCAGACAGACACAAACCGTTCATTCTGCATTAGATAGGATTTATTATTAGGGATTGTAAAGGGAATTGACATATTTATAGATGGCTATTCGGAAATGCTGTCTTTTAATATTGTGAAACTATTACTTTATGACAATTTGGGTCTTGGAAATTCTGTCTCCTGATGCTGTATGGTAATCCGAAGACTTAATCTTTGTCATTGCATTACAATAACTGTATGTCATGTTGTCTCTTACAAAATGTCATCCGCCAATCATATTTAGACTTATGTCAGATTATAGAGCATACTAGTGTTATATATTATTGTCCGCCATTTTCATATCCATACGACAAATATAACATGGTTTTTGATAAGTAACACTTTTTTAATTATCGTTTACTTCATCAATGGCTCCGGTCTATTGGTCTAAAGCCGTTTACTGTTCTTAATGTCAGAATCGCTGTTGGGCAGAATCTACAGTTAGAAATTTTTTTGTCGAAAGATGATGTACGGATAAATTAAATAATGCAAAAGCGTTAAAGAGTATGGTAATAAACCCAAAGAATTCATCTTAAACATCGAAAAATAGCTGTGATAACGCGATCTTTCATGCGAAACCTCTTGTTTCAGGAAAAAACATTGGAAGCGTTTCACATTGTTGCCTGATTGCAACCGCAAGCGTTTAGACATCCCCTAGCTTTGAAAGAATAGCAATATCTCAAGTCTCGTACTTGTATCCAAGTTTTTCAAAACCGTCATAATATAAATTACAACGAGATAAAACTCTTTAAGAAACAAAACTCAAAATGTACACATAATCCTTTCAAAACAATGTTTCTCCAAAAATGATTTCAGTCACTAAAGTTAAATGAGCACTGTTTTATATCAAATGGAATGTTATGTTTCCGATGGTAAAATGACTTTTGAATGATTTATTTGTTGAATATGGTTACCAATTTTTATTGAAATGCTTAAACATATAAACATTTGTCTGTAACGTTGGTTTAGAGAAATACAAAAGTTGTTAAAGTGTATTAGATCACCACGTAGACGATTCAAGTTGATGCAGTTAAATAATTATGTTAAAATTGTTACACTTAAATCAAGACTATCAGATTGGTTCGGTGATTTGGAATAGGAAAGAGAAACAAACCCTGGAGACAATGGTCGATATGGAGACGGGTTAATATAAGCATCTGGCTTGTTCCCGAATCCAATGTAAGAGTTATATATGTTTATTTATTAATTTGTAATTATATATTTATGAAAAAATATTGTTTAAACTAAAATTGTCGAACTTTGGTAAACTAACTAACTCAAACTAGGATTTGTACATTTGAAAGACCCTAGGTTGTGAGACACGCTGTGATTAGTAATCGGCATTTCAAACAAAAAGTCCCCAAAAGACCCTCTGATATTTAAAGCATATTGGAAACATTTTATGTTTAATAACGAAAAGGATATGATATTAGAAAGTTAACATTTTTCAAAAATTCTAATATTTAATTTCTTAAAAATTAATGGACAAAAACCAAACACCTAATATGTAAAACGTAAAGCTCTATTATTTTACTCCACTCCATTCGTACAATTTATTTATTGTATCTATGTCTCAGACATTTGTTTAAAAAAAGTTGACAATTGAAGAAAATTGCACTTATTTCCTTTTAGAACTAAGATCTTAACTTTAATATGATCAGTTACATAAGACATCAACAAAAGAATATCAGGTCGCAGACGTTGTAAATCACGTGACTAATGTTTTGTTTTATGCTGATTGGTTTAGTCAAAATACGTCAATTTAAAATTCCATTGCTTCATTAATTGTTAATGTTTGGAAGATAATTGAATTTAAGAAGTAGAAAAGTGTGTTTTTATATACATGGCTGATTGTATATCACAAAATGTGTTTAAATGAAAAAGTAATAATCAAATAAACCCGTAATAGAAGATCACCTTCCTTTTTCCCTGAAAAAATAAAACTCAATAATGTAGAAAATTAACTGCATCAAAGAGTCGTATTGTTCAGATGAGGAATGAATTTCCGAAATGTGCACATCTGGCACATCAAAATTTAACTGGTTTTTGTGTTATATGTTCACATACATTGTTTCAACATCAATAAAATAAAAGACAGGGCGTTGTAAAAGTAGACAAACATGCAGCTAGAATGCATGGTCTTGTCGAATGACGATGTACCCTTTTTGGTCAAAAGCGTATGTTTCTTACATCCTACTCTGGCAAATTTAAGTGTGAGAAAATTGTCGAAGATGGATGGATCACTGTGGGCACTCTGTTTTTCTCCGCTGTCTCAGAACTCTTCAATTCGATACAACTGAGAATATTTTGACTGTAGCATGAAACTTCATGACTCTACTCCAATTCACTCTCCACTGAGAAACCAGAATCGACCAAAACAATACCATTTTTATCCGATTCAATAATCACATTGCAGTTATTCTTAAACAAAGATTTGGCTGAAATAATAAAAGTAAAATGTTGAAAATAACACTAAGTAAATGAAAAATTGATCTGATGAAACTAAAGTCCGTGATGAAATCTTTAAATAAATTGAAACTATAAACCCTCGAATATCTAAATTTTAATTATTAAAATTACGGAGATTTGTCACCTTTTATTTAGAAATATTCTTTGCCGAAAAATAATTGTGAAACGGATGTTACATTGATCCTTGTAAAGTTTAATTTTTAAAATGACAACATTATACTCTATGCAGAGATATTCTCTGAATTTTATATGACTTTTTGCTGCCATATGCATCATGAAATATATGTAGTTTACAGTAAACTATGTGACACTTTCTCTCATATCCAGAGGTCAGTGTTCGAACCCTGTCCGGGTATACATAAACTGGTGCAAACGAATTAGAAAGACAATGTATCGACTGGTTCACGCGGTGCCAGGTAATGAACTTGATAGTTGTATGTTTGTCTGCGTCATATTGCTTATGTAGCTAGCAACAAGTCGTCCTGGTTGCACGCTAGTGTAAAGTAGCAATAAAGCACACTCAAAATCACTTGAATATTCTCTAATGTTCGATTTTTAGGCTCGGTGGTTGAGTGGTCTTAAGCGCGTGTACTAGGTTCGAATCCCGCATTATCTAGTTTGAGAATGTTTTTCAGTTACCGTGAGTCGGTGATCTCTCTTGGTACTCCCGTTTCTTCCACCATTCGAGAACTTATGATATAGTAAAATAATCTTTACTTATAGCGTAAAACAGCTCACTCACTCTCTGCCGTTCTATTTGAGAAAAAAATAAATAAAAAAGAATTTTCTTTTTAACCGTTGAAGTTCAAGTCACATAACGGCCTTAAGAGCATTAGTTATTGAAGACAAAATGGATTTCCGTGTTTATATTTTATTAACTGTAAATATACGTTGAGTTCACAAAAAATATAACCATAAAATTGCACTTGCGTTGACATTTGTAATTGCAAAAGCTTTTTAAAAGCAA